>JAFFST010049086.1:68899-79713 GCA_022414735.1 Noturus placidus | reverse complement strand
TTAACTGATTTTTTTTATCCTAAGAACCAACGATTTATGAAGGAAAATCATTGAAATAAACAAGGTTGCCCAAACTTTTGCAGACCACTGTATATTATCTCTCTTCTGGAGGCTAAATATGACCAAATCATTTATTGTTTTGATTTAAGGGTTGAATAGTATTGTGTTTATAATCGTATTTGTAGTGAAACCATTAAAATTTGTGATGGGTTCTATTGTTTTGGGTTTTTTTTTTTAGTAGGGGTATATGTAAGGTTCCCTGACACATGACCTATTTTGTGTGTGTGTGAGGAGTGAGCATGTGAAAGGGAACTTCTTTGTTTGAATACTTTTTATAGCTCCACACAGTTAAATAAATGATGGTCATTGAGGAGAGGTCCGTGAGGTCCTGCCTTGGCATTCTGTCATTAAGGTGAAGAATTCCTTGTGGGAATGCCTTTGAGTCAGTCATTGGAGACAATCCTTCTCCTTTATGATGGCCCAGAATCATGAGGAGGATTTGTGGTTTGGCAGCACAGACCGTTTCAGACATGTTGATTTAAGACATTAATATCGTGGAAGATGTCATTATGCTTCACTGTGAATATTGAAGCAGAAATATTAGTCATTATAAAAGCTGAATTTGAAAACTATAAAATAAGATATGATAAAATGTTTAAATTTTAAAGTTAGATGAAATGCACACTAGATTGTCAAATTAAATACATAAGAGGTTATAAAACCACAATTAAGAGTGATTGTTATTAGCTTTCAAATAAAGATTTTGGATTTTCCCAGCTGGAAATCCAATCCTGTTGTACTTCATTTTTAGTTCCTGTGTTTGTAAGGCAGTTTTAACAGGTGTCTCTGGTGGCAAGGTCACTTTATTCTCCAGTCTGTTTCCTTCTCACTCTGTGTATTAGAAGCTGTAAGGCGACACGAAGAGTGTAACCTTTGTAACATATCGTCCCAGCGGTGTTCTCTTCTCCAGCTCGATCATCTCTACCTCAGTCTCCAGAGTGGCAGGGCCTTGCACGGGCTCCACCAGCAGCAGCTCCCCACTCTGTCTGCTCGAGCGCTGAAGGGTGAAATGCCCTGCCCCTCGATTTCCCAGCAGTCCGAAGCGCAGGGCGTCTCCCAGAATACGGGCCGCTGAAACCCGGAACAGGACGCGGGGAGTGCTCATGTTCGACACCACTGACATAAAGTGAAAGTTGACCGAGACGGGAGCCTGGAGGCAAGCTTTGTTCCCCTGGACACAGGGATTACGCTCACATTGCCTGTAACATAGACGTTGGAAGTCGACATTTTAGAGAAGGAAAATACTTCATGCTGAGCTTCATGTCCGGTTTATTAATGTGATTTACCAAATACTGGACTTCAACACATCCCACATATACAATCTGTGCTGTAAAATTGCAAGTGAATGTGGATCAAATGTATTGCATTAATGGAAAGGAAATTGGCATACTTACAAAGGAGAGGTCTTGATGTAGGAAGCATTGCGGAAGCGAGGGCATTCGACCACCATGCACCTGTGACCCCCGAAAGTGTTCACACACACCTGCTCTTTGGTACAGTTGTGAACTCCTTTCTCACACTCATCAATATCTGCAATGAAAAGTTTAAGTTAAGTTGAGGCATCATTTGGCAAATGTTTGCCTTCAATTATTTCTGTCCTTGTTTCCTTTTATCTTGTATTCAGAGAAGAGAGCTACGAGATGCAAGAAGTAAAACAAACAAACAGCAAAAAAAAAAGACCAGTAGTTTTGACAGAGATTTGGGCTCAGTTGGTCAGAAAGCATCTCCGTTATATTCATAGCAACTGTAGTTTGCCTTAGAGGCCACAGAAGGCTCCAAAGGTACCATTAAATAAAGCGCTAAAGAAAATGCTGGATTAAATGCCAAATCCTTCTTTCTAAACAGTATAGCATCTAAGATGCTTTTCTGCATCTCTGAGAATTCTTAATTAATTTAGATTTAGTAAAGTAGGACACTGACCGTGGCAGCTCCTGTTGTCTTTGTTGACGCTGTAGCCGGTGGGACATTGGCAGTAGTAGCTCCCAGCTGTGTTCATACACGTGTGCAAACATAGACGGCCAGGTTGGGTCTTACGGAAGAGCTCGCATTCATCAATGTCTTTAAAAAAAGAAAATAGAGTATAGAGTAAGCATAGACTTCACATAACCAAATTTATATACAGTCACTGAATGGAATAATAAGTCAGGGCACCATTTTGTAATATATTCCAATAATCAGTTAACATTATCCACAATTTGATAAGAATAATTTCATGCCCGTCATAGTCCAAACAATATGATAAGATGGATAGGAAGATGTTAAGCCCAGATCAGCTCTCTTACTCTGTCAAGTCAAAGCTCAGTTTTTAACTGGTTGGAGATGTTACCTGTGCACAAGCCTCTTTCCTGGCTAGAGATGCTGTAGCCTTGCTCACATGTGCAGTGCATGGATCCCTGAAACTCTATACAGCGGGAGGGACGCACATATGTGGGTGTGGAGGAAGTAGGGATATTGTGTGTTCCAGCATCTACCACTAAAGATGGAACAAGACCGATTATTGTTCAAAATATACAGTGGGGGTAATAAGTATTGGACACTTCAACATTTTTTTCAATAAATATATTTTCAAGGAGGCTATTCACAGGAAATTTTCACCAGACTTTGGCATTAACTCCATAAATGAAGTTGTGTTCAGCTGTGATTTTGGAATATTCTTCTAAACATATTGTCTTTAAATCTTGTTCAATTGGGTTCAAGTCAGGTGATCGACTGGGCCATTCTAACACCTTGATTTTTTTTTTCTCTGAAACCAATTGAGAGTTTCCTTTGCTGTATGCTTTGGATCGTTGTTATGCTGGAAGCTCCACCCACGTCTCATCTTCATCATCCTGCTGGATGGCAGCAGATTCTTCTCAAGAAGCTCCCAGCAAAAGGGCTACATACATTGTTCCTTCAATTATATGACGTCTGCCAGTACCATGTGACGGAAAACAGCCCCACACCATGATATTTCCTCCTCCAAACTTCACTGTTGGTATAGTGTTTTTAGGGTGAAATGCAGTGACATTTCTTCTCCAAACATGGTGTGTAGTATGACAGTCAAAAAGTAAAATTTTGCTCTCATCTGACCAGACTACATTCTCCCAGTATATCATAGGCTTGTCCAAATTAGTTGTCGCAAACTTTAAACAAGCTTCGACATGCCTTTTCTTTAGTAATGAGTCTTATGGGTTGAGAATGAGCAGTGGAGTACATTGGCTATTGTTTTCTCAGTGATGATGGCACCTGCTGCCTCCAAGCTCTTTCCGAGTGGTCCTTGGCTCTTGGGCTAATCTTCTGACTATTCTTCTGACTCCCTGATCAGAAATCTCACGAGGAGCTCCTATGCATGGCTGGTTGACGACGGAGTGATGTTGCTTTTACTTGTGGATAATGGTCCCAATGGTGCTTACTGGAAGATTTAAAAGTTTTGAAATGCGTCTAATTCCATCAATATATTTCGTAACAGTAAGGTTCCAAAGGTCTTGGGAGAGCTCTTTGCTTTTATCCATCATGAGATGTTTCTTGTGTGACGCCTTCGTAATGAAAAGCCTTTTTATAGACCATCAGTCTACTAACCCAGCTGATATTAATTTACTCAGATAGGGGGTATAAGTACTTACGGATTTCAGCTGGTTCCTTGTTTTAACCTGCCTTGGAAAACTGCTTTTTCTTAGCATGGTCAATATTTTTTTCCAGTGTCATTCCACTTTATTAAACATAACTTTATTTATTAACTTTAACGTTGTGAATTCTTTATATTTTCATATTTCTTGAGTTAAAATTCAAAATATACCTTATAAACTAAGAATCACAAATTTCAAATATGTAATAGATGTTAAACGGCGCATATTAAATTTAATGACTGCTCCACTGTTTTCAAACTAACTCATTTTCCAATCCACTGACTCAAACACACTTATAATAGAAGCCCTTGGGCAGTTGTTGAACTTACGTGAAGCCTTTAGAGCCTTTAAGGATGAGACTGATATGAAAGAATAACTTTGCAATCCTGTTCATGTGAAGTTATTTTCAATATTTCAATACTGGAGCAATACAGTACAAGTAATTCTGTTGTCTTGTGCATTCTCTAGATTCCAAGCACAATCAGACCAACACAACTAAAGTTATTAAAGCGTAACCACAAATTCTTCTCTATAAAAAGGTAGATCCATCACACATACCTGTCAGTGAAGAATTCATAAAAATAATGCTTTTCATAAATTATTGCCTGCTTCATCAACTGCCCATGGACTGCTATTATAAGCGCATTTCAAGCCAACATGCTTTTGCTTCTTTTCTCAGTCCAGATTTTTTTTTATTCTCCAGATGTGGTAATTAGAGATGGGGTGTTTAAGTCCTGGATTATGATTTAATAAGTACTTTTGCAGGTTGGCTCTTCTCCACTCCAGCTGAAAGAATCCAGACACTCCCTAGTCTCTGGCCCTGACAGCTGGAAACCAGGGTTGCAGAGGAAGTGGACTTCATGGCCCACTCTGAACACTTGGCCCAGCATCCTGCCATTGACTGGTGGGTTTGGAGGCAGGCATATTTCTGTTGGGTAAAGGACAACATAAAGAAAGGTTGAGACGTAATGAGGGTAAAATAACAGATTTAAGCACAAAAGACTTAGATCAATGTCCATTTTCAGACTCCATGGTAAACTCTATGACTTATAGTGTTCTTTAGTTTGTCTCAGCAAAACCCTTAAAAGTTTTCAATAGTGTATAAACCTACAGTGTATAAGCCTTTCAGAAAAGGCTCCAAGTAAAACTTTGAGAAACCTAGAACTGTTAAACAAAGAACACTTGAAGAACCCTTTCTTTTTAAGTGTATATTGAGGCCAGAATAAACCCCCTGACCTGTCAAAACATCCACACTTACTGTACATTTCATGCTTTTGGTTCCTGTTGGGACTTTCATATTGGTTTTATGTACTGAGTAAATTGTAAGTAACCAGTTCCACTTGGCACCCCAAATGTTTCTTCATGGTCCCGTCTTGGTCTCTCATAGGGAAATCTTGAAGTTCTCCGTGGACCTGTACATTCGTGAGTTTTCCTTTCAGAAAGGATTCCAGGTAGAAAAAAGCTGGGACTGTTTAACCTCCAAAGAATCCCCTGGGGAACTATTTTCTCTACGTAGTTTTGTGTAATATTGTGTGACTGTATACAGGAATGCATCTGCTGCTGTACTCACGTGTGCTGTTCTTGCCTGTGTTGATGTTGCTGCTGTGTTTAACTGTGGTGTTGTGTAGCAGGTTGAGTTTCTTGCGCAGGCTGCGTACGCTCTGTAAGAAGGTGGTCTCGTGCGCTGAGAGCAGCTTATGGACATGGCGTAGAGTGCTCTGGAAGTCCTGCATGCTCACACACTCCTGCGCAGTTCCAGTCATGGAGTTAATGGTGTTTATTTAACAGAAAACTAGTGGCAATGGTGGTTTCGTTACTCAGTTGACTGAAGTACATTGACCAAATACATGAAAGCACTGTGCCATTTAAAAGCAGGATTTTAATTATTTATGTCACAAACAAAACAAAAAAGCTATGGAGTGATTCAGATCCTTTAGATGTGGGATGCTATCTTTAGCAATGCTTTTTACTCTTATGTGTGCAAGAATTATGTGAAATAATATTTATATTTATCCAAAAGAAAAGCAAAAGATTCATTGAAAAACATCTAAAACTTCCCAGAACTTGTCTCTGACTACTTCACAAGCATTATTTCCTGCCCATATCCGGGACACTCATGTATTTGGTTTACAAATCCTAAATCTGCATAATGTATGCATGCCAGGATTTTTTCCCCTGCAAACTTGAGTGCAAATACCATATTTTGGTGTTTCTGGTTGTGTGTGTGGGTTTTGTTTTAACCTATTTTTTAGGACTCTTTAAGTCTTCCTTTCACTGGGGGCACTAGTTCTGCATCATTTATTTTCCAGCAGTGTAAACTCATTGCTAAGTAAGTTACTCTCAGTTAACCTATGTTACTCATCACTGACCATCACAAATGATATTAAAAAGTACACAAAGCATATGTAAAACGTAAAGATAATGCTACACTCTGAGACATTTGCGGTGCTAAAACTTAGAAACAAAAGTTCACCTGCTGCCTTAAAAATGGGAGTAAACTCAACTTGAAGATGACCTTTATTTTTACTCAGAAGGTTACATTTTACAAGTCAAAACAATCAGTTTAATTTTGGAAATCTTATAAACTTTAGTTCAATATCCAGAACTTCTTATGAAAATTGGAGTTAAAGTGAAGAAACAAGTTCCCATAACTTAAGGGAGCTATCATGTTTTACAGTGTAGACTTCTTCCATATCACCCTTACAGAAAAACACACATGGTTTCCAAACTTGCACTAGGATATACTATTTCTCATGTAGCTTCTTATAGTCCACACATTTTAAGGTTTTATTTTAATGTGTTTATATAATTTTATGTTACATACAGGGAAAAGATCTACATGACAAGTCTGAAAACCACATGGGTTGTTTCTGCATGTGAATGTTAACTCGGTGCAATAAAATCTATCCATACAGGTTTCTTAATATAGAATATACTGGAATGTGTTATTTACTGAGTGAGGACGTACCTGGCTCTGAGATCCAAGCATCTGGCATGTGATTAAAAGGATCAAAAATATTCCACCGCTATACATCCTAGCAGAAAAGCTGTTCCAAGGACAGTACGTGTGTATAAGTCAACTAAAGCACCTCTCCTTCTCCTGTGTGTGTGTGTGTGTGTGTGTGTGTGTGTGTGTGTGCATGAGGATTATGTTTAGCACAGCTCTAGTCTTGAAACCCCTCGAAGAGTTTATATTTAGCCCACCTTCAGGGGGAGGGGGGGACGAGCCCACCTCAGTGAGACAGCTGTGTACATCTGGAAAGCGTTCAGGCTGCGTCCAAACCCACATACCTCCATACTAAACGCCATGTAGAAATATAAATGGCTCATTATTTTTGACATGCTATTTAGTAGGGAAGCATATGTGGTTTTGGACGCAGCCAAAGTGCTTTAATCTGGAAAACCCAAACACAGGAACGACATGAATTAGACAGTCAGAATCACACACCTCCTCTATCATTAGCTCTGATATAGTTAACATCCTATCTTTTAATATGAGCCTGGAGTTTATTAGGTAACTAGGACATTTGATTGTCGTGATGAGGAACATGCACATTATTGCCTTGTAGTAGAGATGCTACAGATTTCTATCCAAGTCCGTTTTGAACGTGGCAGGACAGAACAGAATAAATGTGAAAGACTACTGAAGCTAATACATGATTTATAAAAGGTTATAAATAATCTGTATAATGATGTCAAGTCACAACCCTGCTGAAACAACAAAAAGAAAACACAATATAAACCCTCATAGAATTTTGCAATGGTTCTAATGATTTTAATGGGAATTGTAATTGTCCCTGTGGGTCTCTATTGGTAATTTGGTGCCTTCTGTTTGTGGCAAGTTAATTCTATTGGATACCATTAAAGAACAATAATGTAATTATGGTAATGGTTAGCTGATGGCGTGTAATGGTGTTTGTAGTGGAAACCATTAGAATTTCTGTTATAGTTTCTATTGGCGGTTATTGTCAGTAGGGATATATGTGGGGGGGCACGGTGGCTTAGTGGCACGTCCGCCTCACACCTCCAGGGTCCAGGGTTCGAGTCCTGCCAGGGCCATGTGTGTGCGGAGTTTGCATGTTCTCCCCGTGTGTTGGGGGTTTCCTCCGGGTACTCCGGTTTCCTCCCCCAGTCCAAAGACATGCATGTTAGGCTGATTGGCGTGTCTAAAGTGTCCGTAGTGTATGAGAGTGTATGTGATTGTGCCCTGCGATGGACTGGCACCCTGTCCAGGGTGTACCCCGCCTTGTGCCTGATGCCTCCTGGGATAGGCTCCAGGTTCCTCGTGACCCTGATAAAGGAGTAAGTGGTTGAAGATGGATGGATGGATGGATGGATGGATGGATGGATGGATATATGTGGGGCTCCATGTCACGTGACATATTTCGTGTGTGCGCGTGTGTATGTGTGTGTAAATGTGCGCATCTGTGTGCAGTATGCTCAGTGTCCACTAGATGGCGGTAATGAGATTAATGTCTCTGCTGCTCTGTTTTCCCCTCTTCTGTACAGTCACCACTGACTGTACATGTACATGAGTGGCATTTGGTACACGCCCTTATCCAGAACGACTTACAACTATCTCCATGTACAGTATAAGGGTGGACCTCGTAATAGGGGTTTAAAACTGAAGTCAAAAGCTCTCTGAGGCCCTCTAGTGGCTGTTTTTTTTAAAACCAATTCAGATGTAAGCGAATTGAACACAAGCCAAACTTTCATTTTAAATGAAAATCTCTACAAATTATTTTCAGGAATGGCGTTCTGTCATATGTAGGTATGTTGACCTTAATATCGTCCCAGATATTAGTCTTATGATAAAAGCTTTTTTACAGGAATTTGATGGTTTGATGAGCTGATTGACAGTTTTGGACATGACAGTCAAGCCTTATGAATGTGCACACACTTTCCAACACAGGTCTGAAGCTGTGGACAGTTCTGTAGCAAAGCCATGCATCTCAATTTGTCTACGACCTGTCCTAAACAGTATCCGGCATGAGAATTAGTGTGTCCTAAACATAGACCCGGATGGAATACTATTTCCGGAGTGTGGATATTTTTTTCACCTAATATTGCCCATAACTCCATGTGTTTTGTGAATTGATTTTTTATATAGTATAAATTATATAATGAATAATGAATGAAGAAAAGCTGAAATGCAACAAAACAGTGTTTACAGTGAAAGTGTGCGTAACCAGGCAACAACATCCTCTTATGTTACATGACGTGTTAGTATGTCCAAGTACTTATATAGTCTTTTGCTACACACTCAAAAGTATGTCGTTTCTTCACACAAAGAGCATATGCTTTTACTGTATAGTATAACTAGGTGAGTTGAGGCACAGGGCATGTCTTGTTACATTTACATTTACATTTATTCATTAACAGATGCTTTTATCCAAAGCGACTCACAAATGAGAAAATACAAGCAAAGCTATATATCAAGCAGAGAAGAATACAAGTAGTGCTACCATACAAGATCCATTAGTTGAATTCCAGAAGAAGCAAAGCGCACAGAGTAGAGGTGTGAATGCCAGAGATGTTGTTTTAAAAAAAATATATATATATAAAATTTCTGCTAGAGATTCTGTGGTCTGGATTGAGGTTGGAAGTTTCATTCCACCACTGAGGAACAGTTAGTTTGAATGTTCTTGAAAGGGACCTTGAGCCACGCTGAGTAGGCACTATTAAGCGTCAGTCGTTGATTGAACGCAGATTGCGAGAGGGAACGTAAAACTTGAGGAGAGTGTTGAAATAGGATGGTGCTTTTCCAGACAAGGTCTTGTAGGTGAGCATCAAGACCTTGAATTTGATGTGGGTGGATTCAGGAAGCCACTAGAGGGAGATGAAGAGGGGTGTGACATGGGTTCTCTTGGGCTGGTTGAAGATGAGGCGTACTGCTGCATTTAGAATCATCTGAAGGGGCTTGATGGAGCTGGCTGGGAGGCCTGAGAGTAGTAAGTTGCAGTAGTCCAGTTTTGAGATAACAAGAGCCTTTTCTAGTATCTGTGTAGCCTGTTCAGTGAGGTAGGGTAGGATTTTCATGATGTTGTACAGGATGAACCTACAAGACCGTGCAGTTGTTGAGATGTGTTGTTGAGATGGTCTTCCCTCAGGGCGGTTTTTCCCAGTATGTTGCTCATTTTGATGTCTGAGCTAGCTTGTTTACTGATAGCAAATGAATGTGAGTTGCAACTGCAAACCAAATCTAAAGTACAAAATGTATTGACTGGACAGATTGTGTGACCACTGCTGTATCCTACTGTGTATACTCTGGCTCCAAGGTCTCTACTGCACATGCTCTGTCTCCATTTTTTACCTACAGTGTAAACTCAATCAAGATGACAACTTTCATCCATCCGTTATCCTACACAGGGTCACAGGGAACCTGGGGCCTATCCCAGTGGCAAGGCGGGGGACACCCTGGACAGGGTACCAATTCATTGCAAGGCACAATCACACACATATTCACAGACAATTTGGAAATGCAGCACCTACAGCACATGTCTTTGGACTGAGCAAGGAACCTGGAGTACCCCGAGGACAACCCCAAAGCACGGTGAGAACATGCAAACTCTGCGAACACTGGACGGAGGCGGGATTTGGAACCCCAACTCCAGAGGTGCGAAGCAAACATGCTAACCACTAAGCCACCGTGCCCCACCTAGCAATGTTAACCAAATTTAGGCTTCAATACCACACAATGAGAGAACATGGCGATATGTCATACATTCACTGGGTTAGACCCAATGACTTCATTGAGCAGAGTGTTGGTGTGTTACCACAGATATAAGACTCAACCAGAGGAATATTATAATATTATTATTATATTATTGAGCTTTCCAAAGCTATTAAAGGAAGTAATATATTTAATATCTACAGTGCCTTGCGAAAGTATTCGGCCCCCTTGAACTGTTCGACCTTTTGCCACATTTCAGGCATCAAACATAAAGATATAAAACTGTCATTTTTTGTGAAGAATCAACAACAGGTGGGACACAATCATGAAGTGGAACGGAATTTATTGGATATTTCAAACTTTTTCAACAAATAATAAACTGAAAAATTGGGCGTGCAAAATTATTCAGCCCCTTTACTTTCAGTGCAGCAAACTCTCTCCGGAAGTTCAGTGAGGATCTCTGAATGATCCAATGT
>JAFFST010049086.1:57254-68161 GCA_022414735.1 Noturus placidus | reverse complement strand
TGTTGAAAAAGTTTGAAATATCCAATAAATTTGGTTCCACTTCATGATTGTGTCCCATCTGTTGTTGATTCTTCACAAAAAATTACAGTTTTATATCTTTATGTTTGAGGCCTGAAACGTGGCAAAAGGTCGAACAGTTCAAGGGGGCCGAATACTTTCGCAAGGCACTGTATATCCTATATACACATATAATTTTCAGGACTTTCCTGCAGTCCAGAGTTTGTTCCCTCAGACAGTGTACTGTATCGAGGAAATCTACTTAGTTTGGGAGGCTAACTTCGTCAACGTTTTTTTTTTTCAATAAAAAGAGTAATTACACAAAATATACAAGTAATGATTTGTATGACTTATATAATTAAGTGTAAAAAAATACCTAGTATTGGATCATGCATGCTTCAGCATGCTTTATCTTTATTTACAAGAACAAAATGTACAGTGTGTGCTTTGTTTTGGATACTAGCTAGGCAGGTGATGTAGAGTCCTGCAGATAAAGAGCACAAATGAAACCTTCTAGGGAGAACGCCCTCAGAGCAGCAGAAACTGATACTTTAAAGTTCCAACACTTTTGCTATTATTTCCCAGCATGAAGCAAGTGGTGAGATAATGAGCTCCATCCCACTGTTGTGAATTCCTCTTGTCAGCACGTAGCACAGTTACAAAGCACCGTTCTCATGTTTTTTTTCTTGTGTTGTGCTTTTGTCTGGCTATGTTCAGTTCTTTGGCTTCTAGTCTTGTCTCCTGCACTGTCCTGTCATTGATGTGTTTTCCCGATTGTTTCCAGGTGTTCTGTGCTTAGATTTTGATTAGCTTGTCTATTTATACCCTCCTCATTACTGAACCTTATAGTTTCCATTATTCCTATTTCCATTTCCAAGTACTTGACCTGTGCCTGATTACTTGATTTATGATTACGAATCTTGCATTATGTTGGCTGCCTGTTCTCTGACCGCTGCCTGGAATATGGATAATAATTCATGGATTTGCTCAAATAAAAGACATGCTGATTTTATGCACCTGTGTCCTGCCTCCAATACACACGTTACACAAACCAGTCGTTCTGATGTCCCATAATTTCATGTTTGCTTTTTTAATTCATGAGTGTCTGATACCATATACTCTGATGCATCTCTTAATGTTTCTTGTATCATAAATAACCATTCCTCTTTCTTCCTGTAGATACTAGTCTTGTTTGGCAGCATTAGTATTGTGCAAGCTGAAATGAGATGTCTATAACAAGGCGCACCTGTTAAAATAATCCTACTTTATTTTGATTCTGTCAGGCATGACTATAACCACCATAGTTATGACTTATGTTTCCATATCAGGGGGTTACAGGGGTTGTGAGAAATTTTCTCTCCTTATAAGCTCTTCCCCTTTTCTTTCTGTCCCTCTGTGTTTCTCTTTGTATTTGAGTCATACACATAAATTATTTGTGTTTTCTGTTTCTACTGGCTCAAACCTGCTCAGAATCAACAAAATGTCATGTTGGGAGCAAAAGGTAACACTGACATAAACTGAGTAAAATGAAGAAATTTATTGTCTCGTCGTCATCTGGGTAACAACAGATAGTGAGAAAGTAATTGAGGATTCAATTCAGCATTGAACCCAAGATTCTGGAGCTGTGAGAGAGAGGGCAATGCTACCCACTGCACCACTAAACAAGTACAGAAAAAAACAACAGCTGAAAAAAACAACTCCAGGATCAGCTCCTCCAGAGCAAATCAGCATATGAATCAAAATCAACTCAGCAATGCTGCGATCTCTGAAAGTAATATTGTCCGAATTATTTTGGTTTAAACGTACAGCATCACTCATGTCACTGTCTCTCTCTCTTACATTATTTATTGTGCACTTTTATCATGTAATTAAGTCTCCTATGGTCTGCAGTGTGTGATATCAGCATGCATGTGCGCGGGCGCGCGTGTGTGTGTGTGTGTGTGTTTCTGTTGTTCAGGTCTAGATGGCACCTTCATTAAAACCTTTCTCAATCACTCCTCCTTTCATAATAAAACCTTATGCTATTTTGCCAAATGAATAGCTCACTGCCATAATATATATATATATATATATTTTTTATTCATTTAGTAGACGCTTTTACCCAAAGCGACTTACAAATGAGAGCACACTCACACACCAATGGTAGCAGAGCTGCCATGCAAGGTGCTAGCTTGCCATCGGGGGCAACTTAGGGTTCAGTGTCTTGCCCAAGGACACTTCGGCATGGGATCACCCGCCCCGGATTCGAACCACCAACCCTACGATTACTGACTGAGCCACAGCCACCCTAATATAATTATATAATATATAATAATATTTATAATTTTTAATTTATAATTGATAATATTATAAATTATTTTTATAATACTTAATCCCAAGCCCTAGTAGTTTGTAATACTGGTGAATCAGAAGGGAATGAGTTTGTCTTTGTATCCTTGAGGTCAAAACAGTGTTTTAATATCTGCTGTTCTGGCAATGAATTTTACTCAGATAGAATTTATAAGGGTGTGAGGAGCATTAACATGTGGAAGGAGGGTCAGGACCTTTGCCAGGAAAGATGTCATATAGTTAGAGTCAAAGTGATGTGATGGGAAAAGCCCTATCACTCTCTTCTTGCTGTGTGCCGAGAAAAGGGAAAAGCTGTAGTATATGTAGTATACTCTTTTTTTTTCAGTTTAACTGCCTAGACACACTGCATTAAACAGGATTATCCCAATATTCTTTAGCAGTTGTAAAGTTCATTTTTATGCCAGCCATTAGGATGTTTGTCTGTCCCTTTAAGGGAAATTTTAAAGGTTCTAGTTGTTAAAAGGTTCCAAGTAGAACCCCTTTGGAAAGCAAATAACTGTAAAGTTTTCAAAGAACCCTTAACCCTTTCTTGTAGCAAGCTGTAATTGGATCTGTGTCAGATATAGCCGATCTGAAGGACTAGGAATAGAAAAAGAGTTTCAAGCTAGTTATACTTTCAATACATTAGAATTCAGAAATAATTTATTTGTAAAGCGCCGTGGTTTTTCCTTGTTGTTCATCATAAACATTTGTGCTAATGAGATTATTTCACAGTAAGTAAGGCTGATATGGCGTCATAGATTAAAAGATTCAGTGTAAGATACTAGGGTTTATTCTAGCACAACTGTGGAAAGACTATCTAAACAGAGCTACACAAACATTAGACGTGTATATTACCAGAATTTCATTTAGTTTCTGTATATATAGTTTTATGACTAAGCCTTTACTAGGATACAGTAAAAAGGGTATGATAAGCCAATTAAGTCATGAAGGCACTCATCAAACAAAGCTCAACCTGTTTTAAATGAAACGCTTTGGCCATTGTTAATCATTTTAATCAGCTAAAACCCATTCTGCCTTTTGTATTTATTTAATGCATATTACATTTATGGTGTACCCACACTGGCTGTTTTCTGAAGGTAGAGGTTTTAAAAAACACAGCAGTGAAGGTTTATCGTTCACTGACAAACTATAGCATGCAGAGTTCTTTATAAGCATTTTAGTATAAAACCTTTTAGTGTGTCGGTCTAGTGAAGTAAAGGTTCTCGACTCTGGTGCTGGGAACCACATATCTTCCACAGTTTCCACATTTGTCTTTTATACCCAACAAGAAATTCAGGCATAATTATTATTGTGTCTTATTCATGCTATTTTATAGCATTTCTATTTTATTTTTTTATAATGTTACATGAGTTATTTCATTGAAATTGTCCTTGTGTGTAGTATATCAAAACTAAAATGTAAACTATGACTAAATGGGACGATCCCAACATTTTTTGGCCATAGTAGAGGTTAACTGTTAACATAGTGGCCAATTTGTTAAAAGTTCATTTCCACAGCTTAACACTTACACTTATATTGTATTACATGTTAAGTAGAGTTTTAGTGAAATAACAGGTCATTGTTGAAGACCCACAAGCATTCACCATTTTGTGTTGACTCGCTTAGACTTTAAGCGTCAATGATCAAATCTCTATTTTGAAGGTAATGTGAGTCCAAAATACACAACTGTGCCATCTTTTTCTTTAAACATTAACCTAAGGAATTGTTGTTATTGATTAACTCATCAAGCTGCCATGCTCCAGGATAAACACACAGCCAGTGCAGTCAGAACTTCCCTCATTTCCGAATGAGTGGGCAAGTTGAAGAGATCAACACAGCATCTTTCCACACAGCAAAGGTATTGTTTTTGTATTCCTCAGTTGCTTTCATTCAGTTTAAACTACTCATATGGCAAGTACTAATTAGAAAGGCTAGGGATAATGTTACTAGTGTTACCTCAGAGGTTTTTGTGCATGCTACTGTAGTCTTTGGGGGTTCAGCACCATGGACAGTACACATGTTCTGCAAAGCAGTAGCATGCTGCCTTTATTAAACTTACAGTGTATAGAATTGTTTGTAAAATATGAAAAAAAAACTTTACTACTGAGTAAGGTGAGGAAAACTACTTTATAATTGTTGTGGAAATTAGACAACACTCGCAGACACATCCTCTGAAGGTAAAAAGGTTTATTACAGAAAGATGGTTAATAGAGGATAGAATAAAGCAGGATTGAATAATGAGAGCACTCTAAAATGCTTGTGCTGAATCACTAATATATATATGAAACACAGAGCTTGACAAAATTCTGTGTCCCGATAAGAAGTGGTTTGAGGCAGTTCAAAGAGGCTTTGTTTTAGGACCTTGGAACATGTTTAGACAAACCTTGAACAGAAGAACATGTCATTAGGCATTATCCTCAGATTAACATGAACAAGAACAAATTTATTACAAAGTAAAAATGAATAATTTCCCTCACATAGTGTTCTTGAGAATTCTGAGATGATACCCTGACAATACTGCAAAAGTAATTGACAGTCTATTTCAGTCAGCATGAATTCAGCCCAAAATCTGTACTCAAACATCATACACCATTTCAGTTACATCAAATATCACCGCTTCCTCAGTGTCAGAGCCACAGTAAGTGTTAACTGGCTGATGGAAGCTAAAAGACAATATCTTGTTGAGAACTTTTGCTCTTTTATCTCAGTAACTGTGACAGTCTCATTGATGTACATGATGAAGTTATTTTATTTGATCATTATACTTCTATAAAACTGAGCAATCTAGAGTTGTGAATACTTGGGCCACATCCGAGACTGTACAATTCAGCACCAATAGTGCTACTATGCAATTGGTGTCATTTGTATTTACTACAACCCCAATTCCGAAAAAGTTGCGACAGTATATAAAATGCAAAAAAACCAAAATGGTCATTTGAAAATTCAATTCACCTTGTACTATATTGAAAACACATTATTATCAACACATTATTTGAGGTTTTACTTTGTGAATTGAATTTATTTTTGAAAATATACACTCATTTTAAATCTGATGACTCCAACACACTCCAAAAAAGTTGAGACAGTCGACTGTTTACAACTGTGTAACATCACTTTTTCTTTTAATAACACTTATTAAATGTTTGGACGCTGAAGACACCAGTTGGTTAAGTTTAGCAAGCGGAATTTTCCCCCATACATCCATTATGCATTTCTTCAGCTTCACAAATGTATGGGGCCTTTGTTGCCTTATTTTACGCTTCATAATGCGCCACACATTCTCAATGGGACTGCTGGCAGGCCATGCTAGCACCCGCACGCTCTGCTTACACAACTTTGCGTTTGTAATCCGGGCAGAATGTGGTTTGTCATTAACCTGTTCTGCATGGCAGCATATGTTACTTCAAAATGTGTACATATCTTTCTGCATTAAAGTTGCTCTCACAGATGTGCAAGTTACCCATGCCTCGGGCACAGAGACACCCCCATACCATGACAGATGCTGGCTTTTAGACCTGATGCTGATAACAGCTTGGATGGTCCTTTTTATCTTTGGCCCAGAGAAGACAATGGCTGTTTTGTCCAAAAATTATTTGTAATGTTGACTCGTCAGACCACAAAACACAAAACTGTCCATCTCAGATGAGACCGAGCCCAGAGAAGTCGGCGGTGCTTCTGGACAATGTTGTTGTATGGCTTCTTCTTTGCATAGTAAAGCCTCAACTTGCATCTGTGGATGCACCGGCAAATGGTGTTGACTGACAAAGATTTACCAAAGATTCCCGAGCCCATGTCAGGATATCCATTACAGAATTGTTTTTAAGACAGTGACGTCTGAGGGATCGGAGATCACGCGCTTTCAGAAGTGATTTTCAGTTAGAATCACTCATCCTTACTGTGATTGGTGACATCATCCAGCTAGCTAACCCTAACTCAGAGCCTCAGATAAGATGCAGCCCCAGAGAATAATAGAATAACCTCAGTCCATATTTCACAGCCAATATAAACACATGACATCAGCAGCGCAATCTGCAATGTAATTGGACAATAATTTATCACATGTTGTGTTGGTCACTTGTTTGAATTTTTTTTTTTTAACACATTTACTGGATAATTTAACACAACGTGTTGAAAAAGTGTGTAGGACACACAAAAAGTGTGCAGGATATTAACATGTCCTTTCTGAGCATTTGCTTAGCATTTTTCTATCAGAGAGGGCAACGATCTAAAATTTTACATCTTGTAGATATAATTTTCAAAATATTATTATTTTTTGTCAAATATACAGTTGCTTTGGAAAACACAGTTGCTAATTAGTGCAAAATGGTATAAAGGCATTTGAAACACTTTAAAAGTGCTATTTAGCATGGAAAACATTTCTATTTAATGAACCTGTTTCTGTATCAATCCCTAACCAGATACATTTGAGATGGACAGTCCTCTTTTTACTCATGTGCTGAACACTGAGGATGGGGTTCCTGCAGCACACATGGCCCTCAGTCTGCATCATCTAGACCCTCAGATGGCCCTCTGGAACCTTATCACTCCTGGGTACGTGCCTCTTCATGATAGACACTACCAGGAAAATCTGTTCCTGTCATATTCATTGGTGTCGTGATTACACACACACACACACACACACACACACACACACACACACACATATATATATATATATATATATATACATACATACATAATGGAAACAGCTTTTTTTTTATCCTTTTTAGAACAACGGATGAGAATGGCCACTGTCCAGGGCTAATCACCAGACAAGATTTCCCTGTAGGGATGTACAAATTACGTTTTGAAACTGGACAGTATTGGGAAAGTTTGGGCCAGACCAGCTTTTATCCTTATGTAGAGGTGAGTGAAAGATGAGTGAAAAAAACACACACTGGAAAACACAACATAGTATATAGTACCATAGTAACATACTGAAATGTTTTTCACCTAGATTGTCTTCACAATAACAGATCTGGACCAGAGGTTTCATGTGCCTGTACATCTCAGCAGATACACATACAGTGTCTGTATGTGGTGTAACTGTAGGAAGTAGCACCTGATTCAACTCACTAAATAACTGCAAAGATCTTCATGGAATAATGCTGTATTTTATACAAATATACACTTATATTAAATGTAAAAAACAAAACCTTAAGAACAGTGGTTTTAGTCGAGTCCTATATTGACATAGCCTTTTTCGAGATGTGTATATCCCTTTCTATTTCTTATACACCAAATTCAGCCTTGGTAATGACCTGGTGAGTTGAGTCTAGCCTATTAACTGCTAAAATGTGTAGTGCTGTGGTTTTGAGACCCCGATATTTGTGACTGTTGTAAACTTTGACCAATCTGCTTTTCTACATATGCTGTTAGAATACAGCACTACACATATGGAGGTTTTAGATTTTTGTAACAGTTAATGAAAATAACAAATAAACAAACTTTTCTCCCTGGCATGGTGGTGGTAGTGTTTCTGCCTTCTGCCTTTTTCATTCCCTGAACAGTGCCAAGAGTTCTTGGTGTAACAAATATGTGATTTACCAAAAGGAATTCAGCCATTTTTTAGTTGAACAAAAATGTATTCCACTACAAACTTCCATGTCCAATCATCATGAAATTTGGATCACACTTACATACGAAGATGGAACATGAGTGTCGTACATAAGGCTGGCACTGTTTTCTTACACAATTGAAGTTATTCTTGTTGATATACAAGATTACATTGCTGAAAGAAGGAAAATACATGACTGTAAAGTTTGCTGAATAAATATTTATTTAAGTTTCTTCTATAACATGCTGCCTGGATCTTTTCTACGCTCACCTGAACTGTCCACTGTTCTATGTTCAAGAGCACACACACACACACACACACACACACACACACACACACACAACCATTCATACATTACAAACACACTGGACACACCAATCAGCCTAACATGCATGTCTTTGGACTGGTGGAGGAAACCGGAGTACCCGGAGGAAACCCCCACAGCACGGAGAGAACATGATAACCACTACACCACAGTGCACCACACATCCATCCCATCCATCCATCTTCAACCGCTTACTCCTTTATCAGGGTCACGGGGGAACCTGGAGCCTATCCCAGCGAGCATCGGGCACAAGGCGGGGTACACCCTGGACAGGGTGCCAGTCCATCGCAGGGCACAGTCACATACGCGACACTCACACACCCATTCATACACTACGGACACTTTAGACACGCCAATCAGCCTACCATGCATGTCTTTGGACTGGGGGAGGAAACCGGAGAACCCGGAGGGAACCCCCGACACACGGGGAGAACATGCAAACTCCGCACACACATGGCCCTGGCGGGACTCGAACCCCGGACCCTGGAGCTGTACCCCCAGTGCACCACACAGATTAATCATAATATTTCTATCTAAATTAAAGTAATAGTACAAGCAACAGCCACCAAAAAAGACTGTTCTACACTGTACAGCTCGGTCTTGTTTTCTTTCTGTATCTTTTTTTTTTTTTTTTTAATAATTTATATAGCACTTTTTACAATGGTACATTGTCTCAAAGCAGCTTTACAGAAATATCATTTTTACATTTACAAGCGACTTACAAATGAGAGCACATTCACACACCAATGGTAGCAGAGCTGCCATGCAAGGTGCTAGCTTGCCATTGGGGGCAACTTAGGGTTCAGTGTCTTGCCCAAGGACACTTCGGCATGGGATCACCCGGGCCGGGATTCGAACCGCCAACCCCACGGTTAGTGGATTAGTGGACAACCCGCTCTACCCACTGAGCCACAGCCGCCCTATCTCTGACAGATATGCTGAGGCAGGTTTTCCAGAGGCTGTGGGCTTCACATGCTCACCTGGAAAAACAAACAAACAAACAACAGGAGATGAACAAGGGGACGGTCTAAATAAAAATAATAAATTATTTAATAAAAGTATTCCATTTCAATAATACTCAAATAAAGTCTAACGACAAATAAATAAATAAAAGTCATTAAATATAGTAACGAAATATTGAGTATGTTCCACCGCCTGTTACATGGCAGGTGTCAAGGGAAAGTTCTGGAAAGTTCTCTGGGGTGAGGGCGGGGCGAGCGGCAAGTGACTGGAGCTGCCAATTTACAGCCAAAGCACAGAGCAAACATTACAACGTCAACCATTTTTTAAAATATATATTTATATATATATAAAACTTGGACTTCCACATCGACTTAAATAGAAGGTAGTCGCACTGAGGTTCACTGGGACTAAGATAGGTCCGTTTAATGAAAAACAACCCCAAAGCCAGTAATGAGGAGCTAAAACATGTCCGTCCATCCTATACACCGCTAGCTGGGACCTCTCGGTGATGAGCACAGGAGAAACACAGCCTCATATTCACGTCTGAAGGTAAACTGGTGGACTTGGTCGTGATGACTGAAATAAATGTTCACGGTCTGGACCGTTAAATGAAATGTACTGTATTAACTGCGGCGCCACAACATACATGCTAATGTTAGCTAGCTGTCCACGCAAGACCCCCGTGGACTTAAATACAAGGTGTGTAGTGTCCTGTGTTGAACCGTTATGCCATCACGGAGGCGCTCATTGAACTCCCATTTGCGTGGGGGTTCATTGCGGTGTTTGGTGAAATTGTTTTAGCTCCAGAAACGATTAAAGAACTCGTGAAAAGACCTCGAAAGCGTCTCTTGTACAACCTCCTAGGCTTTAGCCGACGCTGGATGAAGGGAGGTCTGAGCGGCCGCCATGTTGAAGCTTGACCTCATTTTACTTCCACTTGTGTAGAGCCTGCAAAATGTGTTTAAAAAAAAATTGGAAAAATAGCAGATATCAAGTACTGAACGGGTATTTTACATTGCGAATTACATACATAATGGTCTTTTAAAACTTCTGCTTTGCTTCTCAGGTTTGGAAAATGGAGGTTGGAGATATGTTGGAATTGGCAATAATCAAGGTACAGTAACTTGTACTCATGGAATCATGCAGGCAGACTATCACATTTATTCAATACTCTATTTCAGCAGCCGCAAACTTGCAGTTTATCCTGCTTTTTCTCCTTTTCATGCACTGTAAAATTGTTCAACTGTCTGCAGATGTAAACCGAAATTAAGGACTGGTGACATGATTAAAATATCACCATATGGAAAGATGGTAGCGTTGTGAGAGATGATGATGATGATGTACACTACCGATCAAACGTTTAGAATGGTAAAGTAATCAAAACTCCAGAGTAACACAAATGGGATCTATGGGAATTATGTTGTGGTAAAAAAAATAATCTAATATTTTAGCATCTTCAAAGTAAACACCATTTTTGCCTAGAATTTCCAGAAATTCCCGATATTGTCATTTTGCCAGTCCCCACCCCACTATCTAGCGCTCACCGATCACACACTGTTAAAGCTCAAGGCAGCTGAACACACTAGGACAGGGGTCGGCAACCCGCGGCTCCGGAGCCGCATGCGGCTCTTTCATCCTTCTGATGCGGCTCTGTCACGTCTCGTGACGGCGGAGAATGAGGCAGGACGCAATTGCAGTGCGAACCGTGCTTTATTTACAAACAGTGTAATCCCA
>JAFFST010049086.1:37997-54197 GCA_022414735.1 Noturus placidus | reverse complement strand
TGATGCCTTGATTGTGAACAGGTGTGGCAATAATCAGGCCTGGGTGTGGCTAGAGAAATTGAACTCGGGTGTGGACAACCACAGTTATAGTATGTTTTAACAAGGGGGGCAATCACTTTTTCACACAGGGCCATGATGGTTTGGATTTTTTTTCACCTTTTAATAATAAACACCTTCATTTACAAATTGCATTTTGTTTACTTGTGTTGTCCTTGACTATTGTTTAAATTGGTTTGATGTTCCGAAACACTTAAGTGTGACAAACATGCAAAGGAACAGGAAATGAGGAAGGGGGCAAACACTTTTTCACACCACTGTATGTCATGTGACCTCATCACAACATTCATTCAGCCAAAGCCCTCCTCAATTCATGTGTGTCAAACATGAGTACAGATAGATCTCGTTTATTAACAAACATCATGGCAAAAGATCAAATTGCAAAACAATTATGTGCATCTGCGATTTTTCCTTCCATGTAGTTTTCGACATTTTTTCCTGCAGTGTGATGGCCCCACTTGATAAGTTCCTGCAACTGCCCTTCCGGGTGCTAAGGTTCAAACTGGCTCGGATTCACCCGATGAAACTCAAGATGCCACTCTGCAGCGAGTCAGCGGAACTCGTGTAAGATGTCACAGTGTCCAGAAAGCTTTTGTTTTTTTCTGTTAATTATACATATTAAGCAAATTGTATAGATCAATATGTTAATTATTGTGTCCATAATGGTTAATTGATCTCTTTGGTACCCACTTTCAGTCCATCCCCTCACTGGGACAGCTCTGCTACAAAATACCTACACAATCTTGTACAAGGTTCGAATTTAATTTACAGTGCATCCGGAAAGTATTCACAGATCTTCACTTTTCCCACATTTTGTTATGTTACAGGCTTATTCCAAAATTGATTAACAATACAATCCCCCTTAACGACAACATGAAGGAAGTTTGTTTGAATTCTTTGCAAATTTATTAAAAATACAAAACAACAAAAGCACATGTACATAAGATTCCACAGCCTTTGCCATGACACTCATAATTGAGCTCAGGTGCATGCTGTTTTCACTGATCATCCTTGAGATGTTTCTACAACTCGATTGGAGTCCACCTTTTGTAAATTCAGTTGATTGGATTCATTGATTGTCATTATGGGGTATTATTTGTAGAATTTTGAGGAAAATAAGGAATTTAATCCATTTTGGAATAGGGATGTAACATAACAAAAGGTGAAGCGCTGTGAATACTTTCCGGATGCCCTGTATTTAAAATAAGCTTTTCTAATTTTAAGCATGTTCATGTTGGAATTATACTACTCATGTTCCATTTTTGCAGCATCTACATTGGTTGAGGCTGTTCTCTGTGAAACACATGATGATTGCACAGTTATTGAACTGTATTTGACCATCAGAAATGTGAAGGTAATTTCACAGAAATCAAAACATCACTATGTTCATGAACATTTGACTACAGTTGAGTAAGCCTAGGTTCATATCTAAGTTATTGGCTAACCCACATTTTTATCTGTGAAAGACCATTACTGTGACCAAACTCTGTTTGATTTGCAGTTTTTAAATATAGGATCATTTATATTTGTTATTATCTGCATTATTGTTTGGTTACTTTAAATACTGATGCCATGTGATAAAACTGATAAAGCATAAAAACAATAAATTGACTGGTGCAATAAGCAATTGAGAAGAATTAATATACTTGGACAAATTTATTAATACATATCCATAATAGTAAAATATGTAATATATTACTGGACCAGTTCAAGAAAATGATTTTTTTAAAAGTACCTGCATACTAAGTAAAATTATCTGAACACACAGGAGTGTGTACTCTGTATCTGAAGCGTTATCCACCACTAGAAAGAAAACAGCATTATTATTTTGATTGTAATATTATGAACTAACTGAATACAGCCTTTTTACATGGTGTGATTTTATTAGCTAGCTTGGAAGTAATACTGAACGAGACTCTTCCAAAGTCCAGTAGTTTTGGTTGTAATGTCTTTTGCTAGGTTGTAATGTCTTTTCCAATTTTATTTTTAAAACACGCTGATGACTTGCTGACATTCCTGAAAAATCTGCCACACCGCAGATGGTGTTTCTGTAGCATGGTTTGAAAGTTGCAGTGCCTGCAGTGTGATGCTCACCCGCACTGTAAAAAATACTGAGTGTGTCAGTATAAATAAAGGGCAGTGGATTGGCACTCGGAATGCTGGCAAAAAGGATTACCAAGTTCTTGGGTATTATTAATGATGAGAAATAAAGTGGCAAGTGGAAGCCCTAGAGTAAATATGACTTTGATGAGCAATTGTGCCATATTAACTCCATTACCAGGGATCATTAGTTACAGTAACATTTATATAGCGCTTTTCATAGTATGGGGGGGGGGTCTTCTCAACCAACACTAGTGTGTAGCAACCACCTGGATGATGTGATGGCAACCATAGTGTGCCAAAACTGTGGTTTCTACTAATTTCAAGAAGAATATCTTTATTAACCGAAAGACAATAAATAATTCCAATAACATTGTAATTGTTATAATATTGTAATGAATAATTCTCGAGACCTTTTGCCTCGTTTTTAACTAGATTTGAACTCTTTACACACTTAACACTTTTTGCATTGCAGATCTGTGTAAATGATGATTTGGTGGTGAAAAAGTTTGCGTGTTGCAAAAGTGAGAAGGTTCTGGGGTATCAGAGTGGGTGTCTTGATCGCTCCCCTGTCAGCCTGGCCTGGGACATTTACAGCAGTCCTCAGCATATTCTCAAAATGAATTGCTTCCGTACACTGAGGTCTGCTCCTTCACACTTCCTAACCAGGAAGAGTGAGAGAGATGATTTCATGCTACGTAAGTACTACTTTCCTGGTCAGACTCGGATTAATCCTAAAATGTTTCTATTTCTGTGTTTCATGACCCTCTACCTTTCTTGTTCGGAAATAGACCATGTGAAATCTGTCATGACTACAGTAAAATCGGCTGTTCCCAGTGGAGCAGTATCTGCTGTAAGTTCTTCTGCGTTGTCTATGCAGTTCTAGGCATGGTGTAGTAAGCAGTGTCACAGTGTAATATCTTTTGATCTTTTTTAGGAGTCTGATGGACAAGAGAAATGTGGCGTACACGACAAAAATGCAATCCCCATGAGCACTGAGGAAGGGAAATTAAAGCCTAGGTGAGGGTTTTATCACTAATTTCGTACACTTGTTTACTTAAATAAAGTTGATTGTGTTTAAATTTATTAGTTATTTATTTAAACACTGGCTTTGCTTTGTGAGGTGGTAGTTTAATGGTAGAATTGGAGCTCTAGCGATTTCATGCCCATGTACACCTCCCAGAATTGACGTTGGTCAGCAGAGTTTATTTACATTTGTTAGGTAGGTAGCTAAACTTCCATTAGTTGTCTTGGTGAATGTAACGCATGGATAAACTTCAGCTGTAATTCAAAAATAAGACATAGTTCAGAAATCATTCAGCATTCAGAAATCCAGCATAGTTAACATAGTCAGAGATTATCATAGAGTCAAGCAAATAATTAAAGGTGAATATTTCTTTCAATTTCCTGTCTGATGCTCCTTAAGGGAGTATTTCAGAACAAACTTGAAACGAACATGACCTCACCAGTTTAAGTAGCAGACATACAATAATAATCGTGACAATGATGGAGTCAAGTCAAGTCTTCAGGAATGTCCGTGAGGTCTGTCCCATCCTCACTGGTTGTTAGAAATTCAGTGTCCTCAGCTTGATGTCCTTCCTGGTCTTCTCTCGCAGGCAATGTCATATTGTCCTTTTTTTCAGCTCTTGAAGAGACAAGAAAGAAAATAGAGATGCACAGTGAACTGTTTATCACTGTTTTTGGGGTTCTACCCACTGTGGTTGTTTTTTTTTTTTAATTGGTCTGTGGGGTTCTTGCTGTTATGCTTGTCTTGGTCAAGACAAATTTTTCTTTCATACCTATATTGTGCCTTTGTGTCCTTTGCTTCTTGACTTCCATCCTTAGAGAGGGAGGAGCACTGTTGGGAAGCTTAGAAGAAGAAGCCTTTATTTGTCACGGCACCCCTGGAGCAGAGACCGTGAAGACTGATTAAAAAAGAAATAAATTCCCCATTCCTTTATTACCTAGAGAAGGGAATTTGAGATAAGGAAGTAGTGATTCAGGTGCTAAGAAATTTCTCTATAAACATTGTGTGCTCAACTTTGCACCTGGGTCACTCAAACATGGGTGCTTTTTAAAATCACAACATTGGAAGGGATCAGAAATATGTGCTAGTTACTCCATTTAGACGACGTACAGAATCTCACAAAAGTGAGTACACCTCTCACATTTGTGTAAATATTTGATATCTTTTCATGTGACAACACTGAAGAAATGACACTTTGCTACAATGTGAAGTAGTGAGTGTACAGCTTGTGTAAATTTGCTGTCCCCTCAAAATAACTCAACACACAGACATTAATGTCTAAACCGCTGGCAACAAAAGTGAGTACACCCCTAAGTTAAAATGTCCAAACTGGGCCCAATTAGCCATTTTCCCTCTCCGGTGTCATGTGACTTGTTAGTGTTACAAGGTCTCAGGTGTGAATGGGGAGCAGGTGTGTTAAATTTGGTGTCATCGCTCTCACACTCCCTGATACTGGTCACTGGAAGTTCAACATGGCACCTCATGGCAAAGAAATCTCTGAGGATTTGAAAAAAAGAATTGTTGCTCTACATAAAGATGGCCTAGGCTATAAGAAGATTGCCAAGACCCTGACACTGAGCTGCAGCACGGTGGCCAAGACCATGCAGTGGTTTAACAGGACAGGTTCCACTCAGAACAGGCCTCGCCATGGTCGACCAAAGAAGTTGAGTGCTTGTGCTCAGCGTCATATCCAGAGGTTGTGTTTGGGAAATAGACGTATGCGTGCTGCCAGCATTGCTGCAGAGGTTGAAGGGGCGGGGGGTCAGCCTGACAGTGCTCAGACCATACGCCGCACACTGCATCAAATTGGTCTGCATGGCTGTCGTCCCAGAAGGAAGCCTCTTCTAAAGATGATCCACAAGAAAGTCCACAAACAGTTTGCTGAAGACAAGCAGACTAAGGACATGGATTACTGGAACCATGTCCTGTGGTCTGATGAGACCAAGATAAACTTATTTGGTTCAGATGGTGTCAACCGTGTGGCGGCAATCAGGTGAGGAGTACAAAGAGAAGTGTGTCTTGCCTACATTCAAGCATGGTGGTGGGAGTGTCATGGTCTGGGGCTGCATGAGTGCTGCCGGCACTGGGGAGTTGCAGTTCATTGAGGGAACCATGAATGCCAACATGTACTGTGACACACTGAAGCAGAGCATGATCAGTATGCAGTATTCCAGCATGATAACGACCCCAAACACACCTCCAATATGACCACTGCCTTGCTAAAGCATGGCCAAGCATGTCTCCAGACCTAAGCCCTATTGAGCATCTGTGGGGCATCCTCAAACAGAAGGTGGAGGAGCACAAGGTCTCTAACATCCACCAACTCCGTGATGTTATCATGGAGGAGTGGAAGAGGACTCCAGTGGCAACCTGTGAAGCTCTGGTGAATTCCATGCCCAAGAGGGTTAAGGCAGTGCTGGAAAAATAATGGTGGCCACACAAAATATTGACCGTTTGGGCCCAATTTGGACATTTTCACTTAAAGGGTATACTCACTTTTGTTGCCAGCGGTTTAGACATTAATGGCTGTGTGTTGAGTTATTTTGAGGGGACAGCAACTTTACACTGTTACACAAGCTGTACACTCACTACTTTACATTGTAGCAAAGTATTATTACTTCAGTGTTGTCACACAAAAAAATGTGAGGGGTGAACTCACTTTTGTGAGATACTGTATCTGGTAAAACACAGCCTTGGTTTACACTGAGTGCAGGCATTTCACTTTGACTGATTGCTTCAGTGTATGTAATGGCAGCATGTGAACCCATAGCAGGCTTCTAACAGGCAAATTTGCCTTAGAGCCTTTTGAGTTTTTTCACGACTGGTTTTGTGGCCGAGAAATTTAAAAGTGCCCTTAAATCTTTCTGATGCTGATCCACACTACTTACAAGTCCATCATCAGTGAATTGAATGATGAGAGAGAAGTGCCGATTTTGCTCTGCTTGAGAAGAAGGCTGTACAACTCTCCACTGATGGTTGTGATTTGACATCTTGTTTCCATCAAATGAGCCCTCTTCTGTGTGAATTGGACCAGGTTTTTCAATCTGTCTCCTGAATCAACCAGATGTATGAAATCTGCAGCTGATCATGCTTTTTGACTTAATTTAAATTTTCTTATGATTTGTATTTCCAGTACTGTCTTATAACATGAAAGTATTCATCAGTAATGTCATGCTTGATGACGCATCCAAAAGCCTTTTTATGCTTATTAAGAGTCTACGCTCTTGGGAAAAGGTTCTTTTATGCTCTTGATCTGTTACCTCCTTAAAATCGAACTACAGTCTTCTTAGACCATGCTGAGAGACAAAGAATGAGAAGTACAACACATTTAGCATGTTTAACATATGTTGTCAGAGATGTTCAGATGAAAATAATTAAAGGCTAATAATGTTCACATCAACCATCAGAATGGGGGGAAAATGTGAGTGTATATGACCAATAGATATGATGGATATTAGAAGTAGGAAAGATTGAGACATGTTACATTATGTTCTGATCATTTGTATCCGCTCAATTGTAATTGGGTTTGCTACCCATCTCTCTCTCTCTTAATTAGCTTTTTAAAATTTAATTTGTGTTAAATCACATCTTTTATTGAAATCCATTAAACCTACAATGTCTCTATGTTTTCATAATATGAAAATGTAAAAGTTGCATTTCCAGCGTGTGGGTGCAAACTGAAATCATGCAGTCCTCCCAATCACAATATAGTTTTTAAATCTAAATGCATTTTACCATAACAAACTGTCTCTCGTGGATGAGTAAAAACAGCTGACAGACATCTCTCTGAACATTTACATTTATTCACTTAGCAGACGCTTTTATCCAAAGCGACTTACAAATGAGAGATACAAGCAAGTGATATCAAGCAGGGAACAATACAAGTAGTGCTACTATACAAGATCTATTAATTGAGTACTAGAAGAAGCAACGTGCGCAGAGTAGAGGTGTAAAGTCAATTTTTTTTTTTTTTTTTTTTATGAGATGGTTAGGTGTTGATGGAAAGAACAGAATGGATTTTATATGTATATATTTTAATTATATTTGTGTACAACGTTCAGCCATAGCTTTAACTCCTCAAGACCTCTGAAGGTGTGCTGTGGTGTCTGGCACCAAGACTTTAGCAGCAGATCCTTTAAATCCTGTAAGTTGTGAGGTGGGGGATCCATGGATTGGACTTTTGTCCAGCACGTCCCACAGATGCTTGATCGTATTGACATCTGGGGAGTTTGGGGGCCAATTCAACACTGAACACTTTGTCATGTTTCTCAAGCCATTCCTGAACGATATTTTACAGTGAGGCAGGGTGCATTATCCTGCTAAAATAGACCACTGCTATTCGGGAATGCCATTGCCATGAAGGCTTGCACTTGGTCTGCAACAATGTTTACGTTGGTGGTATGTGTCAAAGTAACAGCCACATGAATGCCAGGACACGTGGTTTCCCAGCAGAACATTGCCCAGAGCATCACACTGCCTTTGTTGGCTTGTCATCTTCGCAAAGTGCATCCTGGTACCATCTCTTCCCCAGGGAAGTGACACGCATGCAACCAGCCATCCACATTATATAAAAGATGATGTGATTTAAATTTTTTTTTTTTTTTTTCCATTTCTCTATGATGATGCTCACGTGCCCATCATAAGTGTTTTTGGTGGTCGATGGGTCAGCATGGCATTCTGACCGATCTGCAGCTACGCAGCCCCATACACCACAAGCTGAGATGCATTGTGTGTTCTGACCCCTTTCTATCACATCAATAACTTTTTCTGCAATTTTTGCTGCAATAGATCATCTGGGGGGTTGGATGATATTGGCCATATTTCCAAGGCATGGTGGCTGAGTGAATCAAAACATTGCAAAATGGCCACAAAACCAAAATTAAAAAAAATTTTAGGGAAACTGCAGTGAAAATATTTTAAGCCAACAGAAATGCTTCACTCAAGTTAGAGACGGTGGCTAACTACATCTCCTTGTGGAATTGAGGTGAACAGGCATTACAATGACTTTTTAGTGGTGTTTGTTTTAGTTGGTTTCTTTCTTTCTTTCTTTAAATATTGGCGTGGGTTGGGTTCTTGGGTTTCTTCTTTTCCCATAGTTTTTCATTTGAGTACAGTGCATGGAAGCCAAAATCTTTTCATCTAATCATTTATTGTGCAGTTGGAAGGCTGGAGCATAATCTCTTGCTTTATGGAATAAACAGAGCATGCAAAAATCTGTTAAACCATTAGAATATTAAGAACATGCATTACCTTTGTATAAATAACATTTATGCTGGATATGTACGTGACTTAAGCACGGTTAGTTTAAAAGGACCATTAATAAACAGCATCATTGCTTTTCATTATGTTTCGGTGGGCTTTAATCTCTACAGTATGCCTTGTATTTACAGTCTCCTCCGAAAGTATTGGAATGGAAAGGCCAATGTTTTGCTTTTTCTATATGCTGAAGGCATTCAGATTTGAAATCAAAAGGTGAATGAGACGATAGATCAGAATTTCAGCTTTCATTTTCTGATATTTACATTTTAGATTTGTTAAACAGCTTAGAACATGGCACCTTTTGTTTGAACCCACCCATTTTTCAAGTGATAAAAAATATTGGAACTTGTGACTGGCAGGTCTGTCTCTTGCACACACCTGAACAATTCTCACTTGGTTTCACTCTCAGGGGTAGATTCAGGATCTCTCATACAGTACCTCTTTTGCACATTAAAGGATTATTTCATTTCTCTTGTTTTTCCCCCCACACAGCATACATAGATTTGGTCCGTCATTCATTTCAGCAAACGTCAAGCTAAGCAAATACGTACTAGCTCTGTATAAACTTTATTACTTTCATGAATGCATTAATCTCTTTTCAGGGACTTTGAAGAATCGTATACAGAGAACACCGAGCGTACCCTTGCAGAGCAGTTGTCTGAAAAACTAAACTTGTTTAGGTAGGGTTATGTCTTTTTATAGTAACAAATAATGTTTGTTTGGCTTGGATAGCTGACTCATAGAAGCTGTCTCTCCCTCAAAACAGGTTCATGAATTTTTTGAACCCCTTTCCAAATTCGAACTTGAGTACCAAAGTAAGACTTTCACATTTATGCCCTATTCCGAAGTTTAAAACTACATGTAATAACTGTCTTGTCTGCATTGCTACTGATCTTTAATGATTTTCACAATATTAAACACAGCATTATGAGAAGAATGTGGAAGTGTTAATGATCACCAAAATGTGTTTTAGCATGATATTAATGAAGACAATCAAAAGACTTCAAGAATTTCTGATGAAACAGCAGAGGTGCAGAATGACCTCAGGTAACTATCCTTTTGCTAATTTCGAGTTAAATTTCAGTCCGGTATCAGTCCTATACTGCGCTTGTTTACTCTTTTAAAAAAATGCTCCTATACCAAAACCCGATGAAATATAATACTATGTATACGACATAAAATGACCAAGATCTTCACAAATTTCATGATTAATGATCAAAACAAAGTAGACGGGAGAAAAAAATTAAGAGGACGTATTTCAGCATGTAGCCTGATAAAACATCTATTGCATTTAAACAGTCTCTAATAGAGAGCTGACCTCAGCACACACAGCAGTATCAGCAAACATAATCAAAAACGAGAACAATGTTCTGTGACTTGTGCATACACAAAGGCATTTGCAAGCGTGAAGCTGTGAAACGGTTGAAAAACTGGCACCCCTGAGAGCACTTCAGTTCTGCAGTCACCAAGCACTGAGACATGCACACTTCCTTTCACCAGCGTCTACATTTGCGCACGTGTCAAGTTTTGGTTAATAGCACCTTGCCCTCATTTTAATGGCCGCTCTCACTCATACTGCTCTGTGCACTCAGGTCAGCCACCCTGGACTCCGGTCACACTCTCTATTAAAGATATTGTTTAAAGGCCATAACATCTTAAGGAGAAAACTGAGTGTGAGAGGCTCCTCTCTGATAGCAACACATGGAAACAACCAACATCAACAGAGCAGATGTTCCACATTAATTTACACTAACTCAATTTGGTGTTGAAGAGGATTAAAAAAAAAATCCTACACATTTGGTCTGACAAATAAAAATGCATATTTATAATACTTGGTAGGGTGTTTGAAATGTTTACTGATTTGGTTGTGTGTAACTTGCAGTAGTACAAGTGTCCTCTCTACAGTGCAGAAGGAACCATTTCTCACTCAAGAGGCAATAAGTACCAAAGACAAATTTGCCTGTTCCAGGTGGGTCATCTTTTCACATTCAATTATTCACCTGGCTGTCTTGTATAAAGAAGTGTCTTAGTTTTGCTTCTTTGTATGAATGTATGTGCAGATTGCTACAGTTGCTGAACCCAGATCAAATAAATCCAGACTCAGAATCTCTTGATAATAACGTAAGTGGTGGAGAAATTGGTTTCTCTATGTTCTCTTTTCTGTCTCTTAAATCACTGTGCAGACTAGTAGCTTAATGTTCTAGGATCCACCTTCTGAAGCCTTATAAGGAGACGTATAACATTTTTGCCCTTTTATATACCTTTTAATATTCATTATTTTGTAACCTATGAGAAATTGTTTTATTGTTTACACTTTAGTATAAAAGAGCTACATCTCCTCTGATTGTGGGCTCACTTCTGCTGTATAGTTGAAGTGATAATTCACTGCTGCTGAATTGCTCTGCAGAGGAAAACTGCCCTTCTCTTATTTTGATCAATAAGATTTGTGTGCTGGTTTTATGTGGGGATTAGGGAAAATTCTACAACAGTATGCACATAGCAAATACCTGTTGTTGTTTTTTTTACTTCATATTTAGTAATGTATAACTAGCTGTTATTGGTATTTTCTGTGATGTACTGATCTGTCAGGTGTGTGTGTGTGTGTCAGGTTACATGCTGTGATCCCTGCAACAGTGCAGTTTTGGTGCACTCAGCTACCGCTATCAACCCTTGTAGATGTCTGGCCCAGGCTCCCATCACCGAGCAGTTCCGAAAAGTAATAACCATCCTGCTAGTTTGGGTTCTGGGTCTCTTTCTGTAGTTTGAAATATTCATTTACATCTTGATGACTGGTAGGCTTGAATTGAAGGGCTTTAATTAATTAAATTTTAATTAATGTTCTCACTTTATTTTTTTTTTCCTTCAATTCAATGTCATGTAGATGCAAAATAGTTTGCAAATATGTATTTGGTATGCAAGTATGCAAATATATATTTGTAATATGTATACAAATATGTATTTGGATTTTTTTTTTGTGTGTGTGGTTAGTTCCTGTTTAGGAGAAAGTATACAGGACCAGGCCTGGCCGAGAGTTACTGCTGGCCCTCTGTGGCACGAGGTTGTGACACAGTGCTGATATGCCACAGGGGAGAAGATCCTCTCTCCTACATCCCACCTCTGCTGGCTCAGCTGCAGTTAGCCTCTTTGTTCAGTGCCCTCACTGCACAAACTGGGGTGAGAGACAGACAAGAAGACCGTTAAACCGGTCTCTAATCTCTGGACCTTACCATCTTGTCCTCATTGCTCACCTATTGTTATCAATATATCTTTCTATTGAGATGCTAAAATACATGTTTTGTTGAGATGTTGGGTAACTTTTCTTATAGTCCTCATCTTTACATTTTTTGAGCTATGTAGAGTATGAGTCAGTATTAATGGATTTGCATAGATTTTATTGACATTCATTGCTCTCTTTTTCTTTTTCTCTCTCTCTCCCTTCTCAGCCCAAAGCAGTGATTGTTTGTCCAGGTTGGGAAAAGGTAGAGTCAGTGCTGGAGCTACTAGAGGAGAGCCAGGCAGCAATGAATCTTAATCCTGCTGCTGTGCTGATTGGAGTAGGCAAGGACGAGGCAAAAAAAATAATAATTCAGAACAATTGTAAGCCCCCTTGCTGGCTTTAATTTTAACACATTAAATTAATTAAAGCAGCATGTAGCCAATCTGTGTTGTGTGTTGTGAATTAGGTCAGTTGCTAGTTACTACCCCCTTTAGCCTGGCAAGGTTGCTGGAGGTGCAGTTCTTCCACTTTCATAGGCTCTGCCACCTGATTCTGGATGAGGCTCATGAGCTATTTTCAAGAGCTCCTGAACAGGTGAGAAGGACAAAGAAAAAAAAAAACAGATGGAAGGTTCCTCAAATCGAGACAGTTAGGAAAAAATCCTGAATTCTCTTCCCCCTTATCTCTCTTTGAAGATGACCGCCATCTTGCAACATTACCAGAAAGTGGTGTCCAGAGAGGATAGACCCATGTGTGTGCGGCAACTTGTTGCTGTAGGCAGTCATTGGTGTCAGGAGCTGGAGACTGTGGTCCGGAATCACATGGATAACCCCTGCATCATTATCACAGTGCTGGAAGAGGCGGCGTTATACGGTGGGGTTCAACAGGTTAGTGAATGGTCACACTGACTGGGAGGGCATACAGAAGCAAAACGACTGCGAGATTCAACTATATCTGTCTTTCCAAAACCTTTGTATCACGTTGATCCTTTTTTGGATTAAATTTGGATCTTGGTGCATAGTATAGCTTGTATCCTGTCTTAGGCAACCAGCTTGCATTGTGTGTGATGAGGCTTATACCACGCCAATATCAAATGAACACCGCTACATAGTAGCAATAGTAGGTTTAAAAATAAGTAGCAGGTTTGTGGACACCTGTTAAAGTGACCGATTTAACCCAAAATAAAGTACAGCGGTTCCTATAGGCTTACAAAGCAGGTCTCAGTGTTGATCTTACTGTTGAAAAATAGCAGGTCTCAGGGGTCTCAGTGTTGAAAAATATCAACCAGGAGAGTGTTACAAAATTTTTTCCAAGACCTCAGAATATCATTGAACATTGTAAAGACAATAATCAACAAGTGGAGAAAATATGGCACAACAGTGACCTTTACTAAGGACAGAATGTCCCTTTTAAAATTAATGAAGATCTGGAGAAAACTGGTCTGGAAGCCTGCCAAGAGGCCTACAGAAACATTAAAAAAAAATATTTTTACATGTGTGTACACTTTTTTTATATCCACTGTACACTATATGGGCAAAAGTATGCGTACTCCTGACAATCACACCCATATGTGAGCCTTCCCCAAACTGTTTACTGTAAGCTTTTTGATATTTGATGGTGCGCTGCCCTTCCATACCATATTTTTAGTGGGTTTGTTTGAATTCTTGTTTGCTGTATACAGACAATACTGATGTCTCTGGACTGCAATAAGACCTCAGTGCTACTCAGCTTTTTGGACTTCAGCTCCTCTGTCACCCAGAAAACCCTTCTCATCACTCACTCCGCAGAGGAAGTGGAAGATGTGTACAAGGTACAATGAACTGTTACCAAACGCACAATGTTTTAGGGTGCTATGGTACATGCAGCATTTAGTCTGTTTGAATTGAACCCTGGTACATTTTGCCCCTTGTTGCAGTTTGTTTGGGCAGGTGAGAACATAGTGATGCAGCGTGGATGGAACAAAACAGCTAGTTCGAGTGAGGGTTCACCAATCAGTGTAGTATGAACAGAGAAACAGCAAGCCTATAATAAAGGGAGTTTTTAGATGGCTGGGAAAGTCTCCTGGAAATTTGCACTTTAGGGCCATGGTTTGAAAGGCCTTAGTTATGGCTTAGGACTGTGATTGCATTTCATTATATCACTGCTGCAACACACTGATGAAAGCAAAATACAGTTCAGCAGGCAGTTGCCTTCATTTCTGATGTGAGGTCAGCATATATTTATTTGGGGGAGCAATACCCTGCCTAATGCAACCCCAATTTTGGAAAAAGTTGGGACAGTATGGAAAATGCAAATAAAAACTAAGATGAGGGATTTGTAAGTGTACTTTGACTTGTATTTAAACAAAAACTTATAAAGACAAGGTACTTGATGTTTTACCTAATCAACTGTATAGTTTTTTGAAGATAAACTTTTATTTTGAAATTGATGCATGCCACACATTCCAAAAAAATTCAAATAAGATGATGTGAAACAGGTGAGGCAATCTTCTAATCATAGTATATAAGGAGACTCCAAAAAAAAAGGCCTAGTCTTTCAAGAGTAAAGATGGGTTGGGGCTCGCCAATCTGCCAAAAGATGCGTCAGCAAATAATCCAACACTTTGAGAACAACATTCCCCAAAGACAAATCTGTAGGATTTTGGGCATTTCACTTTCTACAGTGCACAATATAATTAAAAGATTCAAGGAATCCGGTCAAATCTTGGTGTGTAAAGGGCAAGTCCGAAAGCAACTTCTGTATGTGCGTGATCTCCGATCCCTCAGACGTCACTGTCTTAAAAAACATCATGAGTCTGTAATGGATATCCTGACATGGGCTCAAGGATACTTTAGTAAACCTTTTGTCATTCAACACCATTCGTTGCTGCATACACAGATGAAAGTTATGGCTTTACTATGCAAAGCAGAAGCTGTACATCAACACCGCCGCTTCTCTGGCCTCCTCTGAGATTACCAGTAGCACAGTGGAATAGTTTTTGTGGTCCGACAAGTCAAAATTTCAAATAGTTGACTCGTGGACAAAACGACCGTCGTGTTCTCCGGGCCAAAGAGGAAAAGGACCATCATAGCAGTGCAGTGACGGTTATTCTGCTTTGATGCGGCATGTTGTGCTCATGTCACATAGAAAGCAGTACTGTCTGTGTATTGTATTTGATATTTCTCTTCAGTATAGTTACTTTTCTATGTGGCATGGAATCTTCTCTATGTATTTCTGACCAATGAATGAGTTTTAATAGAGGCTCACAGGTGGTGCAGATGAAAACGATTTGCCCTATTGTTTGACTCATGCTTGGCAGTTAAAGAGCGTTTACTCAGCTAGTGGCCATGCTTTCTGGGTGGGAAGTATGGCAATCAATCAGTGTGACTCTAGCCAATCCTGGGCATCTGTGAGCTCATGTTTGAGTAAGAGGAAAGCTGGCATTTTCCTTTGAGTGTGTTCAGATGTGCTGTGATGTTGCAGAAGCAGCAGGTTGATAAAGACACTCTGGATGGCTTTGTGTGTCTTGGAGGAGGCATGTGCTAGTCTTCTCTCTCCCTGGTTAGTAGCTGTTGTGTGCTATGGGAAACGTAGCTAGTGGATGGGAATTGGCAAATGAACAAAATCCATTGGAAAATCAAAAAACATCCATTTTGTTTCTGATTCAAATGGTGTGAAGGCACCTTTAGAAACACTTGTTTATTGGAAAAAAACAGTTTGTAATGTATTCATCCAGGCTCTCCGCAACACCGAAGCATTCTCTCTCAAAGTTCATGAAGGCCTTACCTACCAATTTGATGTTGTGATTGAGCAGTGGAGAAAAGACATTGGTCCAGGCACACAGGTTATCTTGGGTATGTGTACATTGTGACTAATTTAAGTGTGTTATTTGATGTATAATTAATTTATATTGAAAGATTCTCTCAATACTGCCACTTTGTGTTTGAACCTTAGTGACTACCAATGATTGCTTAAAGGCCCTTGGTATCAGGGATGCCACATGCGTGGTACATTATGGTTTCCCTAGCTCCCCTAAAGTGTTTGGGACCCAGATGTTCTGCATGGTTGAGAACTTTCGGAATCTCTCCTGTAAGGTATTACTCAAGTAGTCATTCTTTTTGTTAACTTCTGATGCTTTGACAAGAAGGCTTGACACTAGTGTTCAGACAACTGATTATATTTGTGGTATTTTTGGTGTTTATAAAGATGTATGGATTTTACGAATGTGTGTGAATGTATTTTTGTTTGCATGTGTGTAATTTGTGCTGGGTCAGAATCACTCCGAGGGCTCCTCTCCTGCGGTGCGTTCTTTGTTGCTGCTGTCTGAGCAGAATTCTCGTCAGGTGTCTGGTGTGCTTCGCTACATGAAGCGTACAGACGCTTCACTGCCACCAGAGCTCCTACAGTTTGCCCAGGGATTCCAGCAGGCTAAGGAACAGCAGAAAGCTGGCCGAGCACTCTGCAGCTATCTGAAGAGCTTGGGCTTCTGCAGGTCTTTATACTATAATTCTACTACCGTGTGTGTGTGTGTGTGTGTGTGTGTGTGTGTGTGTGTGTGTGT
>JAFFST010049086.1:0-12304 GCA_022414735.1 Noturus placidus | reverse complement strand
GTGCAGGAGAACCGTCTTTATTTAAGAACAAAACAAACATAAACAAGCACCGCTTAGCATCCCCGGCTAAGGCTAACCATACTGGCTTCAACAAAGGCTAACCATACTGGCTTCATTCGGCAAACACTCTCAGACAGACCTTCAAACAAAGAACAATAACGCGCAATGTGCTCTTAGCCCCGAAGGGTTTAAATACGCACCATAATCAAACCAAACACGACACAGCTGGGATATATCAACCAATCCAAAACAATTAGTCACGTGTCTAGAGTTAGTTCATGCTGGGGTGCCATCTGCTGGCCGAGGCGTAACAACCGTTTGTTTTAGCACGAGCCTTATAACACGGTGCGCCTTATATATTGGTCAAGTACAGAAATAGACCCCGTAATTGAGACTGCGCCTTATGGTGCAGAAAATACCGTAATTCATTGCTGGTGAATATGTAAGTAGAAGTGCACTTGTTGGAATTTGTAGAAGTATTTAAAGAGCACTGTGGAGCTCTGTTTACATCAAATGTACACTAACGGTCAAAAGTTTGTGGACAATCAACTGAAATGTTTCTCATGATCTTAAAAACCTTTTGATCTGAAGGTGTGTGATTAAATGTTTGAAATCGGTGTTGTAGACAAAAACATTTTATTTACAAAAAAAAATATTTTTTGAACGGACGACTCTGAGCAAAATATTCCGAAAAGCAGCCGTTAATACGTGTGAACTCCTTTTAATACTGTTTAAAAAACATCTCAGGGAAATTCCTCAAGAAATCCGTTGAGAAAATACCAAGAATTAATTTCTGCAAATTCTACGCAAAACGGGGGTCTATTTTGAAGATGCTAAAATATGAAATTATTTTGGATTTTTTTTTTATCATAACATAATTCCCATAGTTCCATTTGTGTTACTCCAGATGACTTTATTGTTGTTTCAAAATTTTTGACTGGTAATGTACATTAACTCAGGAAAGTTGACAAAATATTTTGCTCGTTCTGCTCATTCAGGTTTCTATTATTCCACGTGGGAAAGGTCTGGGCTATGCTCAGTATCTCCCTAAAGAGCAGTACCTGTACACGCGGGAGCAGCTGTTTGACAGGATGTGCATGATGCTGGGTGGTCGCGTGGCTGAGACGGTTTTCTTTGGCAGGATTACCACTGGCGCTCAGGATGACCTGAAGAAAGTCACGCAATCAGCCTACGCTCAGGTAGAGACGAACCTCAGGAAGTCAGTGGCTGGTCTTTTGAGCTTTTCTTTTGCTTTCGATTCAATTTAAACATTTTCAACGCTTCTCTCATTGTTCTCGTCCTGTAGATCGTGCAGTTTGGGATGAGCGAAAAGGTAGGCCAGGTGTCTTTTGATCTGCCAAGGCAGGGCGACATGGTGTTAGAGAAGCCCTACAGTGAGGCCACGGCAGAGCTCATCGATCAGGAGGTCAGAGAACTGGTGGACAAGGCTTACCAAAGAACTCTGAGGCTCATCACTGAGAAACGTGACCTGGTTGAAAAGGTTAGGACCTTCTCGTTAGCACGCATTAGTAAACATTTAATAGGAAATGAGGATGGACAATTATGCTAAAGAGTTGTTTAGTACATATCTAATTCTCAAAATCCAAGAATCGGCAAGTGTTTTGAATTTTTAACTGTCAAAAACCCGAAATTTACCGGCTAACAGAAACCAACCGAAACTAAGTGTGTGTGTTTGCAGGTGGGAAAACATCTCCTGGAAAAAGAGGTGCTGGCTAAAGCTGACATGGTGGAGTTGCTCGGCCCCAGGCCATTTGAGGAGAAATCCACCTATGAGGAGTTTGTAGATGGCACAGGCAGCTTTGAGGAGGACACAAGCCTCCCGGAGGGGCTAAAGGACTGGAACAAGGAAAAGAACCAGGATGAGGTGGAAACCTACCAAAAGAAACAAGCAGCTTAAACCCTCTCGGTCTACTCTCGTATCAGAAACTCACTGAATAGCTTTCCCGTGCTGACGAGAGGTCATGGCGTTGTGTTGTGACATGGCTGCATTTTACAGCTGTGCAATGTTAATAAGAGGCTTATTATCAGATTTGAACTGCCTTAATCATCAGCAGTGGAGGCCTAGGAGATCATGAAAATCTTGTACTGAAGTCTATACACCATTTCATTTTTAAAATCGATTGGACACATGACCTTCGCTAGGTGGACTGATTTTTATTATTATTATTTTAAGTCCTCTTCATGATGGGGGAAGAGAAGAGACGATGCTGTATATTTGTATAATTTGCAAACTGGTCTGAAAAAGGTTTTAACAAACATGTATATTGTACTGATTTAATTAAACACTTATTCAGCTACAACAGCAACACCTCCATTCAGGTTAATACTTCATGATGAATGATGTTTTATTCTGGATGTCTCCTGTTTCATTAAAATGGTTCATGTACACCTCTTTTAAATTGATGGTTTCCCCTAAACAGTAGATGTCAAATTCTGAAATGTAAGCACTATGTATTTGTCACGTTGTTGACGATTTTCAACAACTATAAAAGTTACATTTTTGCTAATTTATCTTAAAGTGAAACTGTGTAGACTGTAAGTGTCTACACAGGGTATGTAAGTGTATCTTTTCTGGTGTGAGTACCTCATGCTTGGATTCTCAATCCCTTTTAAGGAGATGTATCCTAAATCATCCATAAATTATGCACTATGTTGGACTGGTACCAAAAAGGCAATTTTCTGATCTGACAAAAAAAAAAGACCCTCTGAACACAAACTTGCTGTGAAAAGCAAGATGGTCGAGTAGGTTTGGTTACTTTCATGACACTTGGTATTATTGATGCAGTGAGCAGCGTCGTCACCTCACAACTCCAGGGTCTTGGTTTCCTTCTTGAGCTCAGATTACTGTCGGAGTGGAGTTTCTTTATTGTATCATTTCTATTGACACACTCTTTGTTTATTGTTGTTATATAAAGCCTGCTCCTCACAGATATCATAGTCATACTCTTTTGGTTTGCCCTAGTATCCTGTTTATGGACAAAACCAAGCCATGATTTCTTTGTCAGCACAACTAGGTCACAGTCAGATTGATTTATCGCACCCTCAGATTCCCTCCATTGAAGCGGATACTTTGGTCATCACGGAAATTCTTGCTTTCAAAGCTGGACACTAGAATATGTGCCATCGTGTGGGCTTGGAAATTCAGTTAAAAATGCTGTAAGTCTATATTTTAGTCTTAATACATGTGGCGTCACTACTGTGATTATAGTGTTGTTGGTGTCTTTCTGAAATCCAGTGTAAATACAGCAGCACAATAGGCTGGGATATGGGAAAGGATCATTGAAAGAAGATTGAGAGGAAAAGTTGCCATATCAGCACAACAGTTTGGATTTATGACAGGGTGAAGTACAACTGATGCTATTATCGCTTTGAGACAACTTATGGAGAAGTTTAGAGAAGGACAGAAGGAGCTGCATTGTATCTTCATAGATATAGAGAAAGCTTATGATCGGGTACCAAGAGTAGAAGTATGGAACTGTTTGAGACTGAAAGAAGTGGACGAGAAGTACATCAGACTGATCCAAGATATGTATGTGGGTTGCAAGACAAAGGTCAGATGTGCAGCAGGAACCACTGAATATTTCAAGGTGACAGTTGGACTCCACCAAGGCTCAGCACTTAGCCCGTTCCTGTTTGAAATCATAATAGATTGTATAACGGGGCACGTATAGCGAGAAGCACCCTGGGATATGTTGTTTGTGGATGACGTGGTGTTGTGTGGTGAAACAAGGAAAGAGGTGGTGGATAGGTTGGAAGTGTGGAGAAATGAGGTGGAGGACCGCGGTATGCGGATTAGCAGGCAAAAGACTGAGTACTTGTTTATGGGGAAATGAGAGTTGGCAGAAGAAGTAAAGATGCAAGGGGAGAAGCTGAAGTGCGTTGAAGATTTTAAATACCTGGGTTCGACAGTACAGGTGGAATAGAGAGGGAAGTAACAAGAAGGATCCAAGCAGGGTGGAGTGCTTGGCAGAAGATAACCAGTATCATGTGCGACAGAAGAGTGCCAGCAAAGTTGAAAAAAAATCTGTACAAGACAATGGTGAGGCCTGCAATGCTGTACGGGATTGAAACTGTGGCAGTGACAAGACGTCAGGAAAGGAAAATGGAAGTTGCGGAAATGAAAATGTTGAGATTTTCTCTCGGAAAGACAAGGATGGACAGAATCAGGAATGAAGAGATGGGTGTGCAGCTGAGAATGACAAGACTGAGATGGCTGGGTGACGTAGTGAGAAGGGATGAAGGCTACGTTAGGAAGAGTGAGAAAGTTAGTAGTTGGAGAAAGGAGGCATGGTAGACCAAGAAGGCAGTGGGAGGATTGCGTGAAGGAGGATTTAAGAATAGTAGGAAAGACGGAAGAGGATGCGTGCGATAGAATGGCCTGGAGAAGAGTCACCCGTACCGGCGACCCCACCTAGTGGAATTAAAGCCAGAAGAAGAAGAATAGGCTCATTAAGATTATACGATACTGTTAAAAAAAAAAACAGAGATCGCTTCTCATATTTATTAACATTCACAAATGTATTCTTTTAAAACTGTGTATACTGTACAGGGTTCAACTGGAATTTAGGCGGTGGGGGACCTTTACTTCCTTCATGGGTGCAAATAATGTGCAAAGGAACAGTATTATTCAATTTATATGCTGTTAATGCCATGGGAATGTAATTGAAAGATGTCTTTGATGTATATAAAAATTATATCATGTATACATATTCAGTTCAGGCAATAATACATGATACAGTACAGCCTTAATATAGCAATTAAGGAGCAGGCTTCCTTAAAAGATCAAATATACATTTACCGCTATGCATGTATGTAAGTTCTTACCATTTTGAAATGTATTTTCCGTAGAGCAGTGTGATTATATTTTCAGCAATTATATGTCATGCGATCATTTCTATTTCCATTAGATTAAAGTACTGAAACTCATGTGTTTAGATGACCATGTGCTCCCCAATAGTTTTTCCTGGATGTAGCTAATATAATAACTTATAAATATAAACCAGATGCCTTTTCAGGTATTTAGTTAAAAATACTGTTTGTATTCTAAATTTTAAGCTACAATTATTTACAATTCATCTTGTTTTCAAAGGAAGAAGTATTCTGTCAATTCATTTAGTTATAACATCATTTTTAATGGTATACTGCTTTCCCAGTCATTTTGGGGATCATCTGCAGTACTGTACTGGGCACACCTTAAAATTTTCTTACAGTTTCCAGCAAATAAAATTAAAATGCATGACGTTGCATAGTGCTTGCATCATAAAACAGTCATGTACGTGTGTGTGTGTGTGTGTGTGTGTGTTGGACTGGAGTCTCATCCAGGGTGTATTCCTGCCTCACCCACTGTTTTTACATTTTTTTTCCATTAAATTTGTCACCCGTTTATCTATACGCATTAAAAACAACTCCATATGATCACTGGCATTTAGATTCATATACAAAGTAACAACATGCACCGTGTTTGATTTTCTTTAAATTTTTATTCATTTAGGTTGTTGTATTTTTTTCCCCCATCGTTGTTTCTTCATGTATAATGTTATACCCTGTTTTAAACATGCTTAACATATAACCCTGTAATAACCTATAACTGTCATACTGCTTTATAAATGCTCAAGTGAAAAAAATTGGCACAATTGAATGGCATGATGTTCATTTAATCTTTTCAATTAGGACTCAGTTAAAACACTTCAAGGAATATAAGTGGGAATATTTAGATGTAAAATATAATTGCTTTGATGTTTAGGCATTAAGCCTAATTTATGCCCCCCCCCCCCCAATAATTTGGGAGCTCATCTATGTGTGTGATAATGCAGGTGAGGGTTTTTTGTCCCACGTGTAGAACAAACTTGCTGTTGATGAATTGCCTCATTCATTAAAACGTCACTTCCTGACAGCTCCTTAGGTTAGTTCTTCTCCATTAAAATGATCCTTAAAGACACTGAATGTGCCAGAAAGCTTCATGAGGTCATGCTGCCAGTTCGTCACATAGCTAGGCTGAAAACTGTTTAACTGTATCACTGATACATTTCCCGTTGATTGCTGGTTAAAGGAGAGATTTTGTATTTCCTGAAGAGCCCACTCTTCCATCACCATTCGATGTTATCTATTGGCTCAATTTGCCTCGTTTAGGCAGAAAGATCACTGTATCTTGAGTAGGGGTCTCTGCGTCCTTTCAGAGATCCCTCATCACTTCCTTGGGAAGGAATCTTCATCCCCCAGGCAAGGACGGCACGTCCTCGCTGAGCCCACGTAGCTGGCCGTGGCTCAGGGCTGCTGCGATTGGGAACGCTCGATCTTTAGCAAAGGCTCAGTGTTCTCTGAGTCGCTGTGATGCTTCCTGTCTCTGGGTTGCTGCTCCCCTTTGCACCCACGGGTCCAGGAGGGCGAGCGGACATAACCGCCATGAGGGAAACGAGGCAATGGCGGCTGATGATCTAAAGGATGAACAAATCAAGAGAACACACGTTTCAAGTTATTCCTTTATCATTTTCCATGTGTTGGACTTTAGCTCAGGGCTGATGAATCTTCCCAGGCATGTCAAATTGAAACCAGAGACCTACAGAGATTTGAGGGTTGTTTTTATTCTTCCCTCAACACCAAATGCTAGAGGCATAGAAATTAGCACAGTTTCAGTTTTTCCTAATACCAACATACCTGATCCAACTATTCTAATTGCTGATTAGTTGATGGGCTAAAGCCCTAGGAGTGGATTTGAGTATTCCTGTTCTATCACAACAAATTCAGCCCAAGAATGCCTTCAAACTGACTGTCCCTCAGTGGTGGAATGAACTTCCAACCTCAATCCGGACCGCAGAATCTGTCACGATCTTCAAAAAACAGCTAAAGACCCACCACTTCCATGAGCACTTAACTAACCCCTAAAATACCAACCCCACAAAAAATAAATCAAAACGTACTCTGGCTCTTACACCTCGACTCTGCGCACATTGCTTTTCAAGAACTCTATTATAAATCTTGCATGGTGCTTGTATTATTTCCTCATAAGTAAGTCGCTTTGGAGAAAAGCGTCTACTACATGAATAAATGGAAATGTCTGATGAGTCAAATTAAGAAGAACGCTAAACTTCACTTTGACTTATATTCATTTGCCAGACGCTTTAATCCAGAGTGACTTACAATTGAGTGATTTATAATATAGTGACCAATTGAAATACATTTCTCACACAAATGAGAGTTTACCCCCCCACCACCACCACCCCTCCACCCTCTTTTCTGCGGGGGAGGACGCTCATTTTCACTGTATAAATATTAAAGGATTACATGCATGTATAACCTCAACTCAACCGGTAAGGTGACTGTGACCTCAACAGACGAAGCCTGTATTCTGTCTTGTGAAATATTTGAACGTCAGTTCAACACTTTAAAATCACAAAACTTGCGGATGGGAAATGCGGGAAGAAACAAGAAAACTAAACTAATACATTTTTGAGAAAGGGTTTACATTTGCAATGTGTCAAATCATTGCCAAACATTGATTGAGTTTTAATTGTGTCATTAGTCATAGTATTCACAAAAGGTAAAACATGCCAAACTGAATTAAATGAGCTGAATTATAAAATAAATTATTACATGGTAGAGCTGGTCAATTGAAATTGCTACTCACTTGCTGGCAATTCATTGTGATTCTCTTCATCTGAATCAGCAAACACTTCTCCCAGCTCTTGATCAGACATGTCAGTCAACTCCGTCAAGTCCAGCAGATCAAAGTGAACCTCTAGAGAGGACACGCTGCTCAGTGGCTCTAAAGGATGAAGAGAAACAACAGTAAGAAACCATGAACAGTAGTGGTATCTCGGATCATTGAGTGGACGATATTGCTTTAGGAGAAAGCTGTATGACTATTTAACATATCTGGTGAATTATATAGATCCTCTTTCCCTGAAATAAACATAGGTATTCCAGTGGATCGTCCATGTTAAAGATAAAATAGAATGATTTCACTGTATCTTAGTAGTTGCAGTAATCACAGTGTCCTCTGTTGGACACTCCCACTTACGCCGTCTCTCTGCGGTCAGGACCTGGCTGCAGTGGTGTCCGGGGGTCCCGACTTGCTCTCCTGCAGCATTGTGAGACGCCTCAGAAGTGAGACTAGCAGAGCTTGACGACTTGAGAAGATTCTGAAAGTCTTTTTGTCGGTTGGGCTCTACAGAAAAGAAACGAAAAGAATTTGAATGCTTAATCTGGAATTACTGAGCAGAAAATAACTATTTGTTGATGGTTGAGAGCATTGCCAGCAACATTCCTCTAGTGAATGTCTGCACTTGGCTTCAAAAAGAGCTTGCTGATGGTTGCCCGAATGAAGAAACTTGATATACCTCTCTTTCACAATGTGGTTATGATGCAATTGACCACTGCCTATTGATTGCTTCGGGGGCAGATACTACAACAGACAGGTGTTCTAATTCATTTGAACCTTTACTACTCTTATGGAGGAAAATAGATCCATTTGTTACAAGGGACTTGATTTATTCTAGTCTGGCTCTCAGAGGAACTACACACACTTCGACGGTGAGGCAGGTATTTTAGCACAGTGTGTTACTATGACTGCTTCATTTCTCTGCAGTGTGCAGAGCATCCTTTCTCTACCCCAAATTTCTCATTATAATACATTACCCCCCTCACTCACACAACCCACACACAAAGTCGGATACAGTAGAGTCGGCCATTAATGATTTGAGCAAATTCTTTATCTAAATCTCTCTCTCTCACACACACACACACAGACACACATACTGTATATGAGAGTTTAACATTATTGTCATTTTGATGCCTAATAATATGGATGTCAATGTCAAAATCTATGAAGCCCTACGTTTTGGTTTATTTATTTATTTTAAATAATGGCTATTAAATCCACTATAACCATTTCATCCTGTATACATGATCACCTTTTTTTCAAAATCAGTTCATAAGCATGAACAGCAGCACCCATGCTACTAAATCGAAACAGTCTGCTGGCTTTTAATGCATGTCTGTCTTATGTGCAAGAAGAATAAAAAAAAGACAGAGTCTGTATGTGTAACAGCCTTTCCAGTACAGAGCCAATCTTCTGTTTATTGTGTCTGCACAGCCACATGCCAAGCTGTGTTAGGACAAAAAGGGTGTCTCTTACCTGCAGCACTGGAGTCTGCCTGAGCCTCCATTCAGCCTACACAGTAGCCGGTGCAATGCTGTCTGGCGCTGCAGACAGGGATGGGAGGGGATGTGTGAGGCGTAGCCTCCTCCGTCATGCTCCCTCTCTCTCAGACACACACACACACACACACACACACACACACACACACACTCTCTCTCTCTCTCTCTCCTGATTTCTTCTCTTTATATATGCAGTCAGATCCACATACCCCTTGTCTTTGCAGCATGCACAGCACAATGCCAAAGAAAGACAAAGGCAAAAAAAAAAAATACAAATGCAAACGCCATCTGTTACAAAGGTCGTACTAAGGGGAAAAATAAATTGAGAGAACCCAGTATGAGACTAAATGGAAAGATTTTTGGATGAAAAAAATCTGTGGCTGTATAGCTATTTAAGGTGGGGCTAAGTATAAGTGATTAACTCTGGTAGTAAATATAATATGCTCCAGTCATGTTATGTGAAATAGGAGTTAATATTAAAGTGCATGCAATGCCATGTCTGACTCTTCGAAAATAGGCGTACAAATAAATATGATTATCTGTCAAATGGAGCTAGTTTAACAATAGACCAATCTGATGAGTAACCGGGTGAGATGAAATACTCCCATTTCTCTTTTCAAAGAATTTTGTTTTCTGACACAAAGATTCTTCCTGCTACAGTCCTGAAGAGTGCAGTTATAGTGAAATGGCTTTGTTTTGCTGGGTGCAAAGATGGCTAAAAAAGAAAACCTTGGTACCTTATTGTGTCACACGTCCACTTTATTAGGAACACCAGTACACCTGCATATTCAGCCAATCACGTGGCAGCAGCACAATGCAAAATCATGCAGCTACAGGTCAAGAGTGTCGGGCAATGTTGACATCAAACATGAAGAGAAACTGATCTGTGTATCTTGGTGTCATTGCTAGTTATTTCAGAAACTGCTGATCTACTGGGAATTGCACGCACACAATAGTCTCTAGAGTTTATACAGAATAGTGCAATAAAATAAATAAATAAATAAATAAATAGATAGATAAATAAATAAATAAATAAATAAAAAACCCTGAGTGAGTGACTATTCTGTGGGTCAAACATTTTTTGGAAAATGACCAGATTGGTTTGAGCTGCCAGGACACATATAGTAACTCACTCATTGCAACTATGATGAGCAGAAAATCAAAACAACTCAGCATGCACAAAACAAACATCGAACCTTGAGGTGGATGGGTTACAACAGCAAGACCACATCAGGTTCCACTCCTGTCAGCAAAGAACAGGAATCTGAGGCGATCATGGGCACAGACTCACCCAGACTATGCAGTTGAAGATTAGGAAGAAAAAACACCCGGCCTTTTTCCAGTATTTAACTGGGGGAGTCTGTGTCCATGATAGCCTCAGATTCCTGTTCTTGACTGACAGGAGTGGAACCCGATGTGGTCTTCTGTTATACTTCATCCACCTCAAGCGTTTTGTGTATAACGCATGCAGAGATGCTTTTCTGCTCACCACAGTTGTAAAGAGTGATTATTAGAGTTAATCTAGACTTCCTGTCAGCTCAGAGCAGTCTGGTCATTCTCCTGGTCTGATCTCTCTCATCAACAACGTGTTTCAGCATGCAGACCCTCCACAACCCAACCCAACCCAACTATTGGTTGGAAGGTTTCAAGTTCAAATCCCAGCACTGCCAAGCTGCCACTGCAGCAAAGCCCTTAACTCTCAACCGCTCAGTTGTACAGTATAAGTTGCTCTGGATAAAGATGCCTACATAATGCCATAAATGTAAAATCCCATGAGTTTCTGAAATACTCAAACCAGCCCATCTGGCACCAAAAACCATGCCACCGATAAAGTCACAGAGATCACACTTCTCCCCAATTCGAATGTTTGATGTGAACATTAACTGAAGCTCTTGACCTGTATCTGCATGATTTTATGTAATGTTCTGCTGCCACGTGATTGGCTGATTAGATAATTGCATAAATGCACAGGCGTGCAGGTGTTCCAAATAAAGTGGATGGTGAGTGTATTTCTTCATTAAACAGGATGGATGGAGGCGCGTTAAAATCCAATTTTGAGATGGGGGGGGGGGAAACGCAGTAGCATTCGCAAATCGAAAGAAGGTGTGAACTCATGATGGACTTCATCAAGAAGCTTTGTGTTATCGATGTAAATCATCACATCGCCTCAAGTAAATCTGAGTAACACGCAGGTTTATTAGTCCATACATCCAGAGAACGCGTGTATAGTATAAAAAGAAGACGTTGATTAAAAAAAAAATGCAAAACAGCTGCATTTCAGCGTCACGCCGTGACCCATACCGCCGACAGACCCCGAGCTCGTGCGCATGCGCGTGAAGGGGGCGGAGTCGTTCAGGAAGCGGTGAATGGCTGTTTTCTGGCTAACTAGCTAGTCAGATGGGTGAAGAGAAACTGCAAAGCGCTCGCTTCTGTGTACTGGAGAAATGCAGTCCGCGTTTTAATGGAGTTATGAAGTCTATTTATGCCTAAAAGAGTGTCCTCGCTTGCCTAGCGTGGCCTCGGCAGCCACTTTCCCATTGAGTTCAGCGCCTGGAGGAGTGGGAGAAGCCGTTAGCCCTGCTCTCACTAGGCACTGAGCTAACCACACTGCTAACCTCGCTAAGTTAGTATGCCCTCTGATTTCATAGCGCTTCTGAACACGGATATCGACCTCAATTCACCCAGATCTCTGTATTCCAAAGGTAAGCGTGCTGTCCTTGGGGATAGTTTAGTACTGATGGATTAAATCCATCTAGGAATGCAGGATTATGGTAATCCTTAACCTGTATGAGCAGCTAGTTAGCTAGCTAGCTCACTGTAGCGTGTGTGTGTGTGTGTGTGTGTGTGTGTGTGTTGCCTGGCGGCGGCGGTGTGTTTTTGTTTTCTCACTACACTTCAGTGCAGTTTGTTTCGGTGACAGTTCTACAATCCTTCATTAAGGCCAATGACTTGTGTTTACCATTTCACCTTCAGCAGAGATGACCCACAGGAGACAGTAATTAAAGAAGTATATCTTTCTGAATATGAATAAAAGTTGTAGACTTGTTTGTTTAAAGCAGCATCAGCGATGTCCCAGTCATGAAGGTCTACAGCAGTGTGTCAGAGCAGATACTGAACTGGGTGTGGG
>JAFFST010049085.1:1820-11820 GCA_022414735.1 Noturus placidus | reverse complement strand
AGAGGGGGAAAAAATGGAGATGAATGTAGCTTTCTTTGGCATGCAGTGCTTCCTCAGTGGTTATTGAGGTTCCTCAAATGGTTATTTGACTAACTAGTAGTCATAAGCTTTTGGAAGGGGTTCTAAACCTTAAGAGGTTCTCCAAGCAAAAGAAATAGCCCTTTAAGCTAGATTTAAATTTGTGAAATAACTTTTTTTTCTAACAGTGTAATATACAAGGCAATACAATGACACAGTGAGTAGCATTGCTGCCTCACAGCTGCAGGGTCCCAGGTTCAATCCTGAGCTTGGGTGATTGTCTGTGGTGCTTCTGTACATGTTTTCCATATAGGTTTGTTTGTTTGTTTTGTTTTCTTTCACCTCCCAAAAACATGCTGTTAAATGTATTGGCAAGGCAAATAACATCTAGGTTTGTATGTGAGTGAATTTGTGTGTGTGTGTATAGTGCCGTTTGATGGACTGGCTGGCATTCCATCCAGGGTGTATTCCTGCCTAACCCCCAGGGTTTCCAGGATATGTTTTGGATCTACTGTAACCCTGATCAGTGGTTACTGAAAGTGTGTGAGTGTAATGTACATTTAATTCATTTTAGTAACAGATTGTCTTTTAAACATCTTTAATTTATTTAATATTTGCTGTATGAAGCATGTGTAATGCTGCGTTCAAAAATTTCTAATGAAGCTTTTGTTCCTTTTCAAAGGAAACTCCACATTGCATTATCTGAATTGTCGTGCGTGACCAGTATCTGAAGCTTGTGTAACATCATGCCTATTTATAGGCCGGTCATGATCAGGTGACATAGCAATTAAGCGCGTCGCTTGATATACAAACGACAACTGTGAACCATGCCGCCAGCGTCTATTATCTTCAGCGAGACTGTATGTCGGACGTTTGTGTAACGCTCACAAAAAGACTTCATTTCCTCTCTATCTTTTCGAATAAAAAATTCTCTTTGCTTTTCTGAAAAGCATGAAGGAGAGAATTCAGGAAGTATGTTATGCCTTCCTCCCATTTTATCATGGGGAGGACTGCGCACTTTCTGTGTTAAGTGTCTAGGGTGGAGCATGCCACAGCAGCCCTCAAGAGGTCTGACTGTGCGCATTGTGAAAGCCTTACAATTAGGCACCTCCGCTCTTGACTCGCTCTTTTCTCGGCCGAGTTGGGTTACAGAGCCTTGCTGATCTGGGCCATTAGCTGCCGAGGCAGACAGCCGCCTCAGGTCTGGGGGATCTTGTATGGATCCGGAAGAGGAGCCGGAAACGAGCGCTGCTGACTTCCGGGTCTGACTCTCCGCTGGGGCTCGCGTCAAGACTCCTCCTTCTGCTATGGAAAACCAAAAAAAACACACAAATCAAAGAAATTAAAATAAATAAATGAAAATAATTAAATAAATAAATAAAATAAAAAAAATAATTCTCTGTGACTCCGAGGAGTCAGAAGTGTGTGCTAAAAACTGAGTGCAGCATATAAGGAGCTTCTTGAAGTGATTACTAGGGCTGGATGAGTTTTTTTTTCTCCCCATTGAAAATAAATCCCTCACACTGCAGAAAACATCCCATTTTTTTTCCCCAGAAGTGCATGACAAAATATCACGCTTCTGGGGGAAAACTGTGCACAAACCGTATTTATAGCCTCACGATGTCGGATTATTCGAGCATCGTGCGGAATGGACGGCATGGCTATTTACCTATGCTGAAGGTGGAGGAGGTGCTTGCGAGCTACCTCTATCCATCGATGGCAGGTAACGTAGGGGGGCCGGCTTTGCCATCCAAGCCATGTAAGGCCAATGTGGCATTGGTGGGCAAGGACTATACAGAAGTGGGTCTTGCTTGTGGGTCACTGTAGACAATGGCAGTGTTGCAGGCCTACCAAGCAGGCCTGCTGAGGGAGTTCGACCTATGGCAGCATTCAGCCAGGTCCTTCCCTGTTGTGTTGAGTTCAAGGCCAGTGCTAGTGCAAGGGAGGCACAGAAGGAGAGTGCGGCAGCCCGCCAACCCCCGCAAACAGCCCGGGAATCTGGGCGGCCACAGTCACGGCCTGCTACTAGGCCTGATCTGAGAATGGTCATAAAAGCCAAGCAGACAAAAGAGGGATATATCAGAGTTGTTAGGGCAATTAGCCCCCAGTACTACTGTAGTCCCAAGTTTTCAGTGTTCTATGGTCAGCGAGCTGTCACAGGGTTACGGAAATCTGTCTGGCAGTGTGGAAACTACAGCCAAATGTGTCTTCATGGGTTCTGTCTACAGTAGAAAAGGGTTACAGTTCAGAGCTAGACCCCCTGGTTCAGAGGTGTGTTCACCACAGAAGTCAGCACAGACCAGAGCCCAACATTAGCACAGGAAGTAAGATCCATCTTGGACAAAGGGGCCATAGAACGTACCCCGTTCCCTGAGGGAGTGAGGTTTATACAGCTGTTATTTCATGGTTCTCAAAAAATAGAGGACTATGTGGGCAATGTTAGGTCTGTGTCATCTGAACTGTCATCAAACGTATCCTTCCACAGATTCAGTTTGAGGACTGGTTTGTGACGATATATGTAAAAGGTGCATATTTCCACATAGAAATTCACAGGATGTTTCTGAGTTTTGCATTGGAGGCAATGAATACCAATATTGGGTTCTTCACTTCAGGGTTAGCTTTATCCCCTTGCACCTTCACAAAGTGCATGAATGTCATTCTGGTTCCATTGTGACTCCAGGGCACTGGTGTACTAAACTACCTGGATGTCTGGTTAATTCTAGCACGATCCAGGGAACTGGCAGTTCTAAATCAAGATGTTGTTCTCCCCCAAATTTAGACTTTGGGGCTCATGTTAAACCTCAGAAAAGTATATGCTTTCTCCAGTGCAGTGACAACTTCTCTAGGGGTTAAAAAGATTCTACTACGATGAGGGCATTTCTATCCCCAACATTTCTATCAACATTGAGCAAGATAATGCTGTATCTTGGCACCCCCTCCGGTCTCTATGAGAAACTGTTGGCGCTTATGTCAGCAGAAGCCAACATCTTACCATTGGGACTATTGCACTGGAGACTATTTCAGTGGTGGCTGAAAAGTTGGGGTTTTCATCCGAGGATGAAATCTCTGAGAGTAATCAGTGTCATGCGGCGATGTCTACGTGAACTGAGAATTTGGATGTGTCCTCGGTTTCTAGCCTTGGGTCACACTCTAGGGGTGGTTCCTTATTGCAAGATGGTAATGACGGACAACTCCCTCATGGGCTGGGATGCAGTCTTAGACGGCTGTCCAGCTCACGGTCTCTGGAGCGGCCCTCATCTTGAGTGGCATATACATTGTCTAGAAATGTGGGCCATATTTCTAGCAATATTCTTCTAAAATTCTTCCTGAATTGAGAGGTCTACCATGTGTTGACAGACAACAGAGTGGTAGTCTCATATCAACACCAGGGAGGATTATGTTTGCGCCCTCTGATCAGGCAGGTGCAACTAATTCTTCTCTGAGCAGAGGGAAAGTTTTTGTCAGTGAGTTTTATCAATGTACATTCTGGGCAACTGGAATGTGGGGGCAAACATCCTGTTGAGGCTGGGGCTGAGGCCCAGGGGTTGGTGGCTCCACCCACAAGTGTTGGAGTCCATACGGATGTTTAGCCAAGTGGAAGTGGATGTGTTCGCCTCCGAGGAGACAACACACTGCCCGCTGTGCTTCGCCCTCACTCCTCACGCACCATTAAGGCTGAATGCATGGTGCAAATGTGGCCGAGGTCATATCTATATGCTTTTCCCCCAATCGCTCTGCTCCCAAAAGTTCTAGAGAGAGTTCACCAAGATGGTCTACGTCTGCTGCAAGTAGCACCGTATTGGCCAGCTTGAGTATGGTTCTCAGAGACAATATCCCTGCTGGACGGCACTCCTTCAGAGATTCCCATCTGCAAGATTTGATTGTCTCAATCCAGACGGCTGAGTTATCACCCTCAGGCGGAACCATAGAAACTGTGGGTCTGGCCCCTGAGGTTCACCAGCTCATAGATACAACTGAGGTTGTAGAGACCATGTAGAATGCTAGAACACCATCCACGACAAAATTGTATGCTCTCAAGTGGCAACTTTTTATCTCATGGTGTAAGGAATGTCAGCTAGACCCAGTGAACTGCGCAATAGCTACAGTCCAGGAGTACTTACAAGGACGTTTCTCAGTGGGTTTGGCTCCTCCTACAACCAGGGTCTATGTGGCTGCCATTTCGGCCAGGCACGCCCCATTGATGGAGCCTCTGTGGGGCAACATCCTCTTACTTTGAGAGTTATGCATGGTTTAATGTGGCTGAGGCACATTTGCAGACCATGCATACCTTCCTTGGACCTTTCTGTGGTCCTGGAAGGTCTGTCAGGTGCCGCATTTGAGCCCTTAGAGTCAGCCTCTGAGAAGCTTCTGACTCTAAAGGTAGTTCTTCTGCTGGCCCTGACATCACTCAATTGAGTAGGAGATCTACAAGCTCTCTGTCGCCCCTTTCGGCCTTGACTTTAACCTCTGGATTAGCCAAGGCCTTCCTGTATCCTAGGCCAAATTATATTCCTAAAGTGCCTACATCTGCTGCTCAGCCAGTAGTGTTGCAGGCTTTCTGCCCTCCTCCTGTGTCCAGTAAGGGCTCTCTGTACTTACATCCACCGCTCCAGCCAGTGCCGTAAGTCAGAGCTGCTGCTGGTCGGCTTTGGCGGCGGCAGTAGAGGTGATGCTGTGTAGAAGCAGCACATCTCTAATTGGATAGTGGAAGCAATCACTATCACTTATGAGGCGCGTGGTCTCCCTACGCCTCTGGGCATAAGGGCTCATTCTACTAGGGGGGTTGCCTCCTCAAAGGATTTGTCCAAAGGAGTATCCTTACAGGAAGTGTGCTGTGGCAGGGTCGTCTAATTTTACAGCCTGGATATACATTCTGGTCCAGGCTCAAGTGTCTTGCAGTGACCATTGGGCTCGGATCTTTTTGAAAAGGCCATACACTCAGTTTGACCAAGTGGGTATTCTTGTTCTCACAGCATTCAGCTAACGCAACGTGGAGTTTCCTTTGAAAGAGAACGTCTGGGTTATGCATGTAACCCTGTTCTCTGAGAAGGGAATGAGACATTGTGTAGCGTTTTCATACTTGGGCGCCTTCACTTCAGATAATAGAGCCTGACTGTGCAGTTCACAGGTGTCGTTTGTTATGTGACGCGCTTAATTGCCACCTCACCTGATCAAAGCAGGTGAGGGTGTAATGTTACAACAAAAAATTTCAGATACCAGTCGTGCACGAGGGCGCTTCCCACAACGTTCAGCTAACACAATGTCTCGTTCCCTTTTCGTTTTCCCTTTTATTTCAGGGTTGTTAAGGTCCAGTAGGTAAAGTGTGTGTGTGTTTTCGTGTGACTCTGTGTGCATGCATGCGTGCTTAGGGGTGTACTCACTTTTGCTGCCAGCGGTTTAGACATTAATGGATGTGTGTTGAGTTATTTAGAGGACAGCAAATTTACACTGTTACACAAGCTGTACACTCACTACTTTACATTGTAACAAAGTGTCATTTCGTCAGTGTTGTCACATGAAAAGATATAATCAAATATTTACAAAAATATCAGGGGTGTACTCACTTTTGTGAGATACTGTACATGCTGTATATACATGCATACACATCTACACTTATAATTGTATACATTACATACATACAAAGCTATTTAAACTTTCATAAATCACACCCCAAGTACATACAGGCTCATGCCACATCCAAACCAAGACAGTTACAGTCCAAAATGATTTTATGGAGTCTCCAGTCAAAACGTCTTGTTTTGATATCCCAATGCTTCCATTGTGATTTGACCCTGAACCGTAACCATTTAAGGGTACAGTGGACACTGTTTGTTATGCTTCCTCCCTTTCATCAGCCACATCTTTACATCTCAGAATATGGGAGATTTTCATTTATATGACTAAATGGCAGATGACTGCAGTTGGGTCACATTGCTCCTTCATTCAGAAAATCAATGAAGTTATGCTCATTTTATTCAGTCCCTTATGCACATTTGTCAGAGTTTCTGTCCAATGACAGCATACTGTCTGGGGAGAAAACAGATTCAAGGAGGCTATTTCCGCTCTTGAGGAGCATGTATTTGGGGCGAGGTGTTTCTTGCTTTCTCAACAAAGACCCAGAGGAACATTTCCCTTATTTTGTACTTTTTATGGATAAATCTCTCTTGTGCTATGAAACTAAGATTCTCTCTCTCTCTCTCTCTCTCTCTCTCTCTCTCTCTCTCTCTCTCTCAAGTGAAATTGGGTCTGCTGCCCTAAATAGAAAAACTTTTTTTTTCTCTCATCTGTGTTACATGCATATTTTGTTTCTTTAATAGACTACTGAGTCCTCAACAATTTATTTTGTGTGTGTGAGAGAGAGAGATAGTGAGTGTGCACAAACACATGACTATGTGGGTGTATCTGAACACATTTATGACAGGCCTACAGCTTAAGGCTGTGCTTAAGTTGGTAAGGAAAGATGATTGAATGATTAAAATGTGAATTAGGGTTGGCCATTCTGACAGCTGTATGATCGAGCGAACTGCCATTCTGTTACACATGAAGTGATGAATATGGGGTAGTCAAAAGAAGTGTGTGTGTGTATTTACTTTGTGATTTAGCTTTTCTGTGTGTGTAGTACTGCATTCATGTCTGATTACCTGTCTGTAACCATGGTACTGCAGTGTGAACATTTCTTCACAATGGCAGTTCTGTCACTCATCTGTTTTACTCGGCCGGATGATGAATCACAGAGAAAGTTTTTTGTATGAGAAAGACTCAAGGTGAGGGCAGAGCAGATACAAAAGCAGTTGTGGCTGCAGACTCTTATACTCTAAGCTAGGGTTAGGGATAATTGTCTGACATTTCTTCCTGTCTGTGACTATTTATGCATATATATTTTGCAATAACATTAACACAATGTATGCTGTATTTCACCAGGTTAATTTGTAGGAGTATTTTTGTGATCTCTGACACTCATTGTACATGCTTTCAAGGTCATTCAGTTCACATTTAGTACAGATGCTATACAGGATGTAATGTATATCAAAACAGTGGATTTGGTAGAATTTATTTTTTCAAACATTTGTCTCTGTTTCTCTCAGTCAATGTCAACTCAGTCTGTTTTCAAAAAGTCCATCTCTGATGGTAGCATAATTTAACCAAGGAATTTCATTCTCCCAACAGCTCCTTCAATTCTAAATTACCCGCTATATTTCCAGGCATTTTTCCGGCATTTCTATTTCATTGACAGCTTATAATATGGTTTGTATGAGTTGCTTCGAAAAGCATTAGAATGTCTGTACAAATAATGTTTCACTTTGTGTTCACACGGTCCTTTTGATACTTTCCTGAGAATTGCATTAGGCCATTTTGTAGGATCTTTGAGATAAAAGATAGGGCGGCTGTAGCTCAGTCCACTAATCCACTAATCGTAGGGTTGGTGGTTCGAATCCCGGGCTGGGTGATCTCATGCCGAAGTGTCCTTGGGCAAGACACTGAACCCTAAGTTGCCCCTGATGGCAAGCTAGCACCTTGCATGGCAGCTCTGCTACCACTGGTGTGTGTGCGCTCTCACTTGTAAGTCGCTTTGGATAAAAGCATCTGATAAATGAATAAATGTAAATAAAAAGGGAAGTTTGAAAGGTCAGGTTTTTTTAATTAATGGATTGTATGCCAATTTAAAACATGTAGGTACACAGCAGTGCTAATTAATGAGTATTATTTTAACAGCAATTATGTTTCTTCTAGAAGTACTTGTTTAAGAAAATGTGTGGAAAAGGGATTTAATATACACATTTATTTCAAAGAGAATATCAGTAAAAAAATAATCCAGTCTGTTGTATTGGAGTAAAAAAAAATAATTACTGTACTGGTGAGGTTATTTTCTCAACACAGCTAGTTATTATACTGTCTGACCTTAAGTGGATGCACTGAATTTCCTGCCTCATACTTTCAATTTATTGATAAAAATATTCAGTCAGCACTATTACATACTGTTGGTATTTGTGCATCAGTGGTGGTCTTATTCCTAGCAAACCTTGCTCTTGTATTAAATAAATCGATATTAGGAAAATTTTGGATTTTTCTTGTCTTCACAATTAAGGTGGCGGGAGATACTGCAGAAGTAAGAGCATTAATGTAATTAAAAAGACACTCCTTCCATGCAGTTTGGAATACTTTCATGCCTGTTTTCACATGTGACTGATCCTTATACCAGATTATTAGTTTGTTTAATGGGAAAACATTGCAAAAATTTAGTAATGTTAAGCCTATACATTTGGCATCTTGATCAAGTTGAAGAAATCAAGATGAAGACATCTGAGAGATTTGCAGTCAAGTTGTATGGTACAGCAGTCAACATGCTTGGATGTTTAATGTTGTAGCATGGCAGAGGGCATGTATTATGTCTAAGATGCATTTTAAATGAAAGAGTGATTGGATATAGTTTGAGACTGGAGTAGTGTGGCTGTTTTCTAAATTCATGCCAAATGTCAGTTTTAAATCATGGGCGTGTCGGATCTAATGAGTGGGTCCTGTTATATTCAAATACTGCTGCTCTCAGCGTAACTTGTATATTATCAAAATAAATACTGAAATCTCCAGCAATTACAAAATGTTCCAACAAATCAACCACACCGAGCTTGAATAAATGTGAGGATTTGGAGTCTAGGTCATGGTACAATGATGTTAGGATAGTCGGAGTTCCTGAAGGTTCTGACATGTACAATTGCTGCTGTAGTGGCATTGTTAAAAGAGGCATTTGGTCTGGAGAAGGAGCCGGTTTTGGACTGGTCCCACTGGACCCTTCAGCCGCAGCCCAAGCCGGGTGAATGACCAAGAGCTATTGTTTGCAGATTCCACTATCACAGTGACTGTGCTGACATTTTACACCCTGCGAGAGAGCTCCAGCGGTTTAAAGTAAGGGATTTGACAATATCCATTTTCCCAGACTATACAGCTAAGATAACCGTCATGCATCAGCATGAGCGTCAGCAGCAGCGTCAGCAGCAGGAAGCAGCGTCCTCTGAGCGGACACTTTTATATTCGTTTTCTTTTTCTGTTCTTATAACAATCTGTTTTATTTAGATAAAACAATTGTAACATCTGTGACTAACATAGCTCGCTAGTATTAGCCACCGCTAGCTTTGTTTACGTTTCACTAGCATTAGCCACCGCTAGCTTTGTCTCCATTTCATTAGCACTACCTGCCGCTAGCCTTGTTTATTTTCCACGTTATTTCCCAATTAATGTGTCTATTACTTCCTCTGTTCTGAGTGCAGATGAGGACTCGCTCGAGTTGCAAACGGTGCTGTTGGAGCTGGAGGAGGTGGAAAAGCAGATTCGCGGCCTTCTCGACAGGCAGGCCCAGCTGCTAGAGCGTAAAACCACTCTGGAAATCTTCAAGGTAAGCTCGCAGCATGTTATCAGCACTCCCAAGCCCTCCATGCCGTGTGCTTCTCTGTGCAGTGACCGTGCTCCTAGGGCGAAAACCTACCCAGCTGAGGTCCCCGTCACGCTGACGCACAACGGACCCTGGGTGACTGAGCGGCGAAAGGTGAGGGCCTCTACACCACCGGCGTTCCTGATCCCAACGCAGAACCGCTTCGCCCCTCTCCGTCAGACCAGACCAAACACCGTGATTGTCGGGGACTCCATCGTACGGAACGTCCGCGTCGCTTCAGACAAAGGTAAAGTGCATACCTACTGTTTCTCTGGTGCTCGTGTCCTTGATGTCTTTGTGCAGGTATCCAGGATCCTGAAGAAGGACGAGCGCATTGGAGCGATTGTGCTGCATGCGGGGGCGAACGACATCAGGCTGAGGCAGACGGAGGTGTTGAAGAGGGACTTCGCCACCCTGATCGAGATAGTTCGAGGCAACACACCTACCGTGAAGATCATCGTCTCTGGACCTTTTCCCACCTACAGACGGGGAGCTGAAAGGTTCAGTAGACTTCTGGCTCTAAATGACTGGCTAGTTTCCTTTTGTAATGAACAGAAT
>JAFFST010049084.1:93637-117710 GCA_022414735.1 Noturus placidus | reverse complement strand
CCCTGGGATAGGCTCCAGGTTCCCCTGTGACCCTGAAAAGGAGTAAGCGGTTGAAGATGGATGGATGAATGGATTCAATTCAATTCAATAAAGATATACTTCCATCTAGTGGTTATTATTAAAATTACAGGAGAAGATATTATACCCAGACAAACGGTTTAACACTTTATCCCTCGGTTATCTGCCCTTCGACAGTTTTAGTGTTTTAGAGCTGTTTTGCGTTTACAGGTAAATCAGCGACTCCAAGGTAAAATCTCCATCAGTTCCAGTAATGAATGCTGAATCTACTCAGGTGAAGTGCGTGAAATTCGTTTTCTGTTTTTCAATTTACTTGATTTAAAATAATGATAATAATAACAATAATAAAATCCGTCCAGTCCAGTGCAAAAACATGGCGACATGGCCAATACTCTGGCTTGAATTCGGTCTATTTTAAATTAAAGAAAAAAAAAAAGAAAAAAAAAAAAAAAGAAAGAAAGATGTCTCTTCGGTTATTATGCAGTAACTCGACTTCACCACTAGGTAGTAGGCAATGACTTGGAATATGGAATAGTGCTTTCCCTCTATTAGTATTCGCCTCTCTGGCACATTTCCACACTGTGTTGTGTTACAACCTGTTCCTGAAATGTACTTAATAGGGGTAATGTGTCATGAATCTATACAAAACTGACCATGATATTCAAGATTCAAGCATGGCGATATGTTACAATATTCTTTACAAATAAATCATGTAACAGTTGTGATGGCATTTCTGAGTGCTCCTGTTACTGGGAAAATTCTACATTAGTTCAGTTCCTATCAGAAATCACATACACTGGAGTGCCCAAGGAATCTGTGGCAAGACTTAAAAATTGCTGTTAATCAACTGTTTGTTGTTAGTCTACAGTTGTGCCCAAAAATTTGTATACCCCTTGCAGAATCTGCTATCTTGTCTACCATCTAAAGGGCAGCAGTAAATAATAATAATTAAAAAAAAAGCTTTAAAGTAAATAATAACAATTTACATTGATCATCCTGTTCAAAAATTTACAGAGAATGTGCAGGACCTGGAGGATTTTTCTAAAGAACAGTGGGCAGTTTAACTGCTCAAGACAAACAAGGGACTCATGAACAGCTATCCCAAAACATAAAAACAGTCGTGGAGAATGCAGGTAATGAGACAGAGTAATAAGAATCAAGGGTATGTAAACTTTTGAATGAGGTAATTTTTACAAATTCAACTATTATCTTGTCTTGTGGACTATATGTAAACATCTGTTATGTGAAATAGCTTATTCAGGACAATACTAAATAAAAAACAACATGGGCTTTTATTATTAAGATAATACAAGGGGTATGTACCAGATTCTACAAGGGGTATGCAAACTTTTGGGCTTTTTTTTTTTTCATTCTAATTCAAGGTTGTAGCACTACATAATGTGGGAAAGTACAAGGGGTTGAATACTTATGCAAGACGCTGTAAATGTACATTGGTCAAATATTGTGACAGTAACGCATCACAAGTTTACATCGTGGTTTTAAAATGCTATGAGGTTATGTTTGCAACGTATGTGTGATTTTGCTTAGAAGATGCAGCTGTTGAGTATGACAGAGACAGTAAACCACCCTAAGCCTGTCCGTATCTCTTAACTACATGTGTGAAGTGTGCATTTGTCATGTGTGATGTGTATGTAGGTTCTATCATGAGTACATGCCTGTGTTGTTGTTGTACATGTGGACATGAATATGTCGACTCACGAATCAAAGGACACATCAGACTCTCTGACTCACACTGGAGCCCAGAGGATTCTGAGTGAAGGGATAAACTAGGCAAACAAGTAGATTCAGGTCAGCCTGAAGAAAAGCACGCTTCTCTCTCTCTCTCTCTCTCTCTCTCTCTCTCTCTCTCTCACTTCTTCCAGCTAAAGTAAGGACAAATGGATTATAATTGGAGAGCAGGCCAGATGATGTTTTTCTTTTGCTGACATGCAATTATTTTAACAGTGTTCACTGACCAAATAACAGACTGGTCTAACTTGAAAACATGCACGCACCCTCACACTCACTCACATTCACTCACTCATTTAACTGATTGCACAAAATGTCTTGTCAAACACCTCATAATTTCAGAGCCCAGGTGGCTGGAAATGCCAGGTAACCATAGTAACACTGAGCTGTGTTATAGTATGATGGCGTGATGGATGGATTCAGGAAAGCAGCTACATAACTGGGGCAGAGTGCTGGCCACTTCACAGCCCTAGAATCCTGGGTTCAATCCTAAACTCGAGTTTTTCCCGGATCATTGTGGGTTTATTCCAGGATTTCGGATTTCCTCTGGCCTCCCAAAAACATGCCGGTAGATGGATTAGTGACTCTAAAATCGCCCCCATGTTTGAATGTGAGTGTGTGTGATGGACTGGCAAGCGGCAGGGTGTATTCCAGCCTCACACCCAATGTTCCTGGGATAAACTCTGGATCACTATGACTATGACCAGGATAAAGCACTTAGCGAAGATTTAACAGACAAATGAGCTTCGTAGCTGAATTTTCACAACTACATACACTCAGTTTAATGGGAACACCTGTACACGTGTCCATTCGTGCAGTTATATAATCGGTTAATCATGTGGCAGCAGCACAGTGCATAAAAATCATGCTGATACTGGTCAAGAGCTTTAGTTAATTTTTACATTAAATGTAACTGTGGCACACATGTGTGACCAAATGGACTGACTGAAGACCAGGCACTGGGTTTTTCCAATCTTAAACTGTTCAGTTTTGGTGAACCTGTACCCACTGTAGCCTCAGATTCTTGTTCTTGGCTGTGAGGGGAACCCAATGCAGTCTTCTGCTGTTATAGCCCATCCACCTCAAGGTTCAATATCTGCATTCTGAGATCCTTTTCTGTACACCACACTTGGCTATTTGAGTTGCCGCCGGCTTTTCTGTCAGCCTTAGCCAGTCTGGCTATTCTCCTCTGACCGCTGTCATCATTACGGCATTTCTGCCCGCAGAACCCCCACTCACTGGATGTTTTCTCTCACTTTTCTGTGCAAACTCTAGATAAGCGTCTGTGTGAAAATCCAGGGAGATTAACAGTTTATGAAATATTCAGATATCTGGCACAACCATACCACGGTCAAAGTCACTGTGAGCACATTTTTTCCCAAATTCTGGGGAGTTTGTGTGTGTGTGTGTGTGTGTGTGTGTGTGTGTGTGTGATACATTGATGGATATTACCCCCAATCCACAACACAATTATCTCCCTTCCTCTGTCCTAGCCCACATCCCGGTTTATTTGCCTTATTTCACTGTCCTCACACTTATTACAAACAGCTCTACTTCTATTTTTAGGTAGATTATTGAGAGTAGTAGGAGGTTGGTAGCCTGTAGGGCCTAATTGTCTCCTTATTGTTATAGCCAATGACTATTTGACAGATTCGACTTAAAGATGCACTTTTTTTACAGTCATTTTAAAAACTGTAATCAGATGCAGTGTGTTCTAACTGCGAGATATCTTCCTAGGGAGGCTGCATATTTTGCCTGGATATTCACAGTCCTGAAATAAGGATTGTTCCAATCTGAAGTAAGTTGCTCACAAAATGCATTGCATGTATCTTTGTCAGCGTAGGCAAACAACCTCTCAACTAACATACAGTGCTGTGAAAAAGTATTTGATTTTTTAAATTGTTTTAGAAATTAAAATACAATCTAAGACAAAACAACGGCAACCTGAGTAAACACAAAATACAGTTTTTAAATCATAATGTTATTTATTGAAGCAAAAAAGTTAACCAATACCAACTGGGCCTATGTGAAAATGTATTTGACCCCTCTGGCTACTAATTCCCCAAATCAATCAAACTGAACTCGTAATGGATTAGATCAGCTGGAGTAGACACAACCAGGCCTGATTACAGCAAACCCTGTTCGATCTAATCAACACTTAAATAGAACTTTTTAACAGCATGAAGTTGGTTAAAAGATCTTACCCATTAACACGCTATGCCAAAGGTGAAAGTAATTCCAGAAATGATGAGGAAGAAGGCGATTGAAATACATCAGTCTGCGAGGGATTACAAAGCTATTTCAACCGCTCTGGGACTCAAAATCGCAGTGAAAGCCGTTATCACCAAATGGAAAAAGTCTGACAGTAGTGAACCTTCCCAGAAGTGTAACTGAAAGGTAACTGTTCGTGATTCCAGTAGCAGAAAGACACTGGGCAAAAATGGCTCTATGGAAGAGTGGCGAGGTGAAAACCTCTTCTAACCCAGAAGAATATTAACGTTCGTCTGAATTTTGCCAAAGCACACCTTGATGATCCTCAAACCATTACATCTGGCTTAAACCCAACACAGAATTCCACAAAAGAAAGCATGCCTACTGTCAAGCATGGTGGTCGAGTGTGATTGTGTGGGGATGCTTTGCTGCTTCAGTGCCTTGGCAACTTAGGGAAATATGAATTCTGCTCTCTACCAGAAAATCCTAAAGGAGAATTTCCAGTCTCCAACGTCCGGTTGAAACTCAAGTGCAACTAGATTATATAGGAAGACAATGATCCAAAGCATAGGACTAAATCCAAGTCGTAGAAGTAAGTGAAAGTCTGATCTCCAGTTATCGGAAGCATTTGGTTGCAGTTATTGTTACTAAGGTAGCACAACCAGATTTTAAGTTTAAGAAGGATATTAGTCTTATAAGTGTTGAATAACTTTTTTTTTTTGCTTCAATAAAAACTATATTGTGTGTTTGCTCAGGTTGTCTTTGTTTTATGTTGTATTTCGTTTGAAGATCTAAAACTATTTAGTATGAGATATTCACAAAAACAGAGGATACAGCACTGTAGCTAGCTAATATGTAGCTTTAGTTCGCTACATGTATCATCACACTGAAAGGTGTCCCAAATGCAATGTTTGCCAAGGTTACTTTTTCTATTAAAATGATGGTAAGACATTCTGTACCTTCAAAGAATGTGACTATTAAGACAGTTGAAAGAAATGTAACTCAAAGAAAAACAGGTGGCACAGAGTTACTCAACTTCATCTATGTCCTCCATAAGCCATGTTACCTGAACTGTCTAAAAATCTCTGCTACTGAATTATTCAATTTGTCATAGAGCATCCAATTTTACCCTGCTGGATAACATTACATAAAGATAGTTCCAAATGTCACTGATGATATGACATTCATCATCATGTTTATTTGGTCCTGTGTTGATCTTTTCTAATGTAAGCCTGTCTAGAATAGCAGAATGTTCATGGAATTTTCCAAGGAGGTCAGAAAGGACATTTAATTCAATTCAGTTTTATTTACATAGCATTTGACAACAAATATTGCCTCAAATCAGCTGTATAGAAATCTGGGTTTCGATTTAGAACCCTAATGAATAAACCTAAATTGAGGAACCGGTCTCAAAAGGGAGCTCATCCTCTTCTGGGAGGCACAGGATAATGGGATCATAAATCATGTCACTATTCAGGTGTAGAAGAGTAAAGATAAACTGCACAAAGTGTGTTGACAAGATGTTCAGGATGACCAGATTAAGAATTGGAGTCCTGGAATGAGCACAGGATATTGTTTATGACCATAGCAGCAGTTATACAAATTTACAGAATCCAGCTAGGATTATGTAGCAAGGGTAAGACTTGGGAATTGCAAATTTTTAGGGTATCCATGTGGGACCATCCACTGCAGCAGAAAGTGAGTAACATTATATGTAGCATTTACTGGAATCTATAAAATAGTGTTATATCATTTGAGATGATTCAGGGGATGTTTTCAAGATGTTATTGTGTTGGCTGGGCATTTTAGCTGCTTTGAGCCTAATTCATCCAAGAATGCAGAAGGCTTAGTACAAAGAAAATTGAAATTCTTACTCATGACATTCTCCATCCATCCATTTTCCATACCATGCTTATCCTACACAGGGTCACAGGGGAGCCGGAGCCTATCTCAAGGAATCAGCCTACAACGCATGTCTTTGGACTGGGGGAGGAAACCAGAGTACCCGGAGGAAACCCCTGAAGCATGGGGAGAACATGCCAGCTCCATGCACACAGGGCAGATGCAGGATTCGAACCCCCAACCCCCTAGGTACGAGGCAAACCACAAAGCCACAGTGATCCCCTCTGTCTTGCATGAACATATTTGGCCTGATTAAGTGAGAGATCAGGTTAATCTACAGCGTGTGTGTGTGTGTGTGTGTGTGTGTGTGTGTGTGTGTGCATGCATGCGTGTGCATGTGTGTGCGTGAGACTGAGCATGACTGTCTTCCCTCGAACTCTCTCATTGGCTGATGGATCTTAAGAAAGCAGATTATGCCTGGTTGAATTAAATGGGGTGTGTCCTATCGCTAAGGTGATCAGTAACAGGAAAGAAGAGACACACACCTCGCTGTCCCTTTAAGAGACTAGTTTAGTCAGGCAATTTTCAGTTGTCATCAACAGTAGAGCGGAACGTTAAGAGTGGACTCAAGAACAAGGAACTGTTGAGAGGGGTGTGCGGGGATCAGAGAGACTAATACACCACAAATGATACACCAGAGCAGGAAGACTAATCTGATGGAAACTTGTCCACACACAGATATGTCTATATGGAAGGGACATAGAACAGTGTGAAGGTATGTGATCTGATAGTATTGAACTTTATCTTCTCTCTCTGTACTTTTGTGTATAATATATTCTGTATAAATAGTTTTTGTAGATATATATGTGAGTCGTTGTGTTGGTGTATGTTCAGTTTGTATGCACTGTAAGTATTTATGTATAAACATGAACAGAGATACTGTATAATTCAACAGAATATTTAATGTCATTGTGTTTGTGTCCGAGTTCTACAATTGACTTGACACTTATCCATATTGTACTATTTCTGTTTCATTGTCCACCTCACATAATATTCAGGCTATAGAGGTGCATATTCAAATTTTAATGAAGGTCATGGTGTGTGGGATAAGGTGTCAGGCTTTGGTTACACACTTCTTATGAAGTGCAGCTGTATGCACTCACGATATACTGCAAATATGTCAGAGACACATATCTGTGATAAATGTGGTCGCCTTTTTATCAGGGAATATGGAAGTGCAGTGTTCGTGTTCATGTTTCCAATTGAGAACACTGGAAGCATTATAGGATTGTACCGCTGCTCAGCTGTCATTGGGAATAGCTGTCTGTCTGTCTGTCTGTCTGTCTGTCAGTCAGTGTTGTAAGAGAGAGAGTGAGAGAGAGTGCGAGAGAGAGAGAGAGAGAGAGACAAGATACAGACAGAGAGCTGGAGAGAAAGAACACCATGGAGTGGTTTCTGTGATAGTATTTCTTGTGCTAACCTCAGATTATGCTAAATGAGCAGCTTAGCCTGACATTAATACAGTTAGACCTCTTTAACTGATGGGCTAAGGTCATTCTTGCTCTCTAACACCGATAAGGGCCAGTGGGATGTTCTCAACCTGGACACAGAAAGAACAAGTTAAACCTTGATCTTTGAAAAATGTCCTCAATTATCCATCTGATACGTGTTTTCAGTGGGTTTGTAAGGTGTGTGTTCATGCTCGAATGTGCAGATGACACTGAATGAGTCTGCATGTCAGCAACGATGATGCGTCATGGGGATATGAAATCGTTTTCGAGAAAAATATATTCTTCCTAGAGATATGTTGTCTGAGTTATGGGTTCTCAAATAAAGCTGAGTGGACATGAACTTTTCACAGATGCCAAATCTTTTATAACATGTTACATAAGGATAGTGGTTAACTAATCAGGGCTATATGACACCTTCACAAGTTTTTCCTTCATGACAACTGGAATACCTTCATAAATATTGATAAAGGATCATTCTAATAGATGTCAGCTGTCATAAAGGCTGCATAGATCATCAAGGGATATGGCTCTTCTGTTGAGACGAGGCTGCTTGATTAAATTTTCCAGCCTGACTTGTGTTAGACTGTCATAGTAACTTTGCGGATCAGTGGACTTCTGGTCAAACATCAAAACCAAACTCTACAGAGAATCAACGTCACACTCTCATCGACATGAGTGTTCATGATAATTTAATAAATAATACAGTTTATACAGCAACCATTGAATTCTTGATTTTGATTGGTCAAAAGTCGTTCATTAATTTTATTTTCTATAAGAGCATCTCAAACAGTAGTTCCTGCTGCTACGCAAATCCCAGGTTTATATTAAGTGCTTGTTTTGATATGTTGTTGTTTCTATAGTAACATCTTACACAGCAATTTGTGTAGTTGATGCTCTACATAAACATTAAAATAATGTGTGTAATTGTTGATATGTTGACGTTTCATGTGAGGTGACATTTCACATTTTTGTAATTATAGTTGCTAGAATGTATAAATTATAACAGGAAATAACTTGTTTTGCAGACGTTCCTTACTATTAAACATAACTATAAATAGTTAAAAAACCTATGATGTAAGTCTTTATTACTTAAAAAAAGTAAATTACATTGGCAAATTGCTGTACAGTAGTATAAGAGGAATAAAAGGCATTGTGATGTGCTGTTATTAGAAATTAAACATCTTTAAGGTGGTAATAGATCGTGCCTATCAACCACTGATCATGCCTCATCATGTTTTATTCCTTACTTAACTCGCTTTTTGTTAGAGGTAATCGTAATTTCTATTTTCTATGTTTCACATTTAAGTCAGCAACAGTGTCATAACAGAACTTAATGTCAGCTTATGCCGCTTATATCAAACTGAATAACAGCAGTCTTATGTGAAGTAACAACCCATCTTTTTCTCTATGTACATACAGTAGATGATAATAGAACTTCTTACTTCAAGTGGGTTCTCTGAGGTTTTAATACAGTACTTGATACATCGGCACTCAGTTTCGATGCAGTATACAACACTAGAGTGCCTGTATGTACTGATAGCGCTTGGTTAGAAAATATCCCACAGCCATTATAGTAGACTGCAGTTCTATGGTCATTGAGAGGCAAGTTCATTGGGGTTGTGTAGACTCTTTGGTTCCTCCATAGACACAATTTGTTCTGCAGTGGAGATCAATGAGCAGCTGAGACTTTACATCATTATGCCTAAAGATTCTTCAGACCTTGAGAAAGTCAGTCATGTTAGTGAATATTTTCCAGGGTGTAGCTGCCTACCAGCATGTGTATTTATATAGATTTTTTTGGGATAGATTTTATAGATTTATATTCAGTGCCATCATCCAGCATCAACTCCAAGCTCTGTCTGAAATCATAAAATCATGCACTCCTTTATTATTTAGGATAGTACGTGTGACATACTGGGAAAAACCCTTTACAATGTGAAATGTTGATATTTTCTACTTCTATTACTATAAACTTTCCTGAACTGAAATATGTTTCTCTTTTGTATGAATCCCAACTACTAATACATTTCTAGCATTTTAAATTCTGCTTACTGCCAAAAGTCAAAAATAAGATGATTACATTTAAAGATTCTAGTGTGATTCCTCATACAGTGAATGTCACGACTTGATCATCATGAGGTGGAGAGACTGTTGAATGAGCTTCCATTTCCTTATATATATATATATATATATATATATATATATATGAGAGAGAGAGAGAGAGAGAGAGAGATGTGACAATTTTAGCTTAGCAAAAGTACTGGAACAGATAGACTTAAAGTAAATAATCAAAATGTTTAATTGCATATCCCTTGCTTTCCATAACTGAATCAAGCCAGCAACCCACTGACCGTGGCAAACATTATTCTTTTGTGATGCTTTTCCAGACTTGTACAGTGACTTCTTTCAACTGTTGTTTGTTGTAGGGCTTTTCTCCCATCAATTTCCTCTCAGGAGGTGAAATGCATGCTCAATTGGGTTAAGGTCTGGTGATTGACTTGGACCATCTAAAACCTTACACTCCCCCCGATGAAGTCTTTTGTTTTGTTGCCAGTGTGTTTTGGGTCATTGTCTTGCTGCATGATGAAGATGCTCACAATTAAATTTGATGCATTTGTCTGTAAATTAGCAGACAGAAGACTTCTCTAAATTTCTCTAAATACATTCTGTTGCTACCATCATGAGTTACATCATCAATAAAGACTAGTGATCCTGACCCAGAAGCAGCCATGCAAGCCCACCATGCTTCATTGATGAGCTTGTATGGATCATGAGCAGATCATTTATTTCCTCATTTTTGGTTTCTTTCTTTTTCAGGACAATACAAACTGGTGTATTGGCTATGCCCAATATCTGTGCAATGGCTCAGATCAATTTTCACTCTTTTCTCGGCTTAAAAATGTCTTGCCTTTTTCACATAGACAGCTCTCTGGTCTTCATTTTGGTTTATCCTTTTTAATACAAACACTGTCTTCACCGCTAAATCTCAGGGCTCAAACCAAAAATAGACATTCAGAGCTATTAATTGTTTGAACCATCAATCTAACAGGGCACACCCGGGCAACAAGAAACACCTGTCAGTCACATGTTCCCATATTTTTTAATCGCTTGAAGAATGGGTGTGTTCAAACTACAGGTGCCATGTTCTAAGTAGTTTAACACACCAAGATGTCAATTTCAGGAAATGAAAGCTGTAATTCTGATCTATCTATTCATTTTTGATCTCAAACCCAAATGTCTCCAGGGTATAGAAAATGTTCCAATACTTTCCATTCCAGGCTGTATACTGTTCTTTATAGAGCACTATATACAGTACACTAATCTTTCTCTGCCCCTCTCAGGGAAAATGTTTTGTATTCTAAAGCAGAGTGGCTCCTTATCAGAAATACAATGTTAAGTGTCCTTAATGTTCCAATTAACCCTTGAGGAAACCTTGAACTAAATGAAATTGCTGTGAATTGTAGTGCGTCTGCATGTAGTGTCCACTGGATTTAGGATAGACTATGGGTAATACAAATACAAAACAATTTTGACCAGAAAAATTAAGACAACAATGCAAACTAAGAATAAGGTGAGGAAACAGATTCAGACGCCATCAATCGATATTCATCTATTATTTCTTTGTTGAATTTACCACATTCTTTTGTGTCTATCCTCTTTTATGTCCTCCAGTCTTTTGTGAATGTGGCCATATGGAATTCGAGGACTGGATTAGCATGCTGAGTGGGATTGAGTGAGTAGGTGTAGTCACGAGCATATGATCTCTGTGGCTGATGGATGATTTAACCTGTTGCGAAGTGACTCAGTCTCCGAACCTTATGACTGATAACTAAATGTGTGTGCAATGTGTGCAATGCTCCTTTAATTAAGATGCATTCAGCTAAATGTACATTTTCACATTTGACTGACATTTTATTAAGGATATACAGTAGTGCGTGAAAGCTTTTGAACACTTTAGAATTTTCTAAATATCTGCATAAATATGGTCTAAAACATCATCAGATTTTCACCCAAGTCCTACAAGTAGATAAAGAGAACAGTATCTGGTGTGACCCCCTTGTGCAGCAATAACTGCAAATAAACATTTGGTGTAACTGTTGATCAGTCCTGCACATCGGCTTTTATCCCGTTCCTCAATACAGAACAGCTTCAATTCTGGGACGTTGGTGGGTTTCCTCACATGAACTGCATGCTTCAGGTCCTTCCACAACATTTCTATTGGATTAAGGTCAGGACTTTGACTTGCATTTTACATTAACATTTATTCATTTAACAGACGCTTTTATCTAAATGAAGACTTGGCCATAACAAATCATTAACTTCATTCTTCTTTAACCAGAACAGCTTTTGTACTATGAGTCGTTGTCTTGCTGCATGACCCACTTTCTTAGTGGCTACATCTAAGCTCAATCTTGATGCTTGGAGTATGCATGCCAGTTGTTTTACGGAAACAATCTTCTGTTTATTCTGAAATGGGAATATTTTGTACCATGTTGGAATTTTTATAACCATAGTATAATGAAATGGCATACAAAGTGCCGAACTTTGCTTTATGCTTAAACCCTTTTTTTTTTTTTTAAAGATTTTGTTTTGCTGTATTAAACCACCTTAAAATGTTTTTAATTCAAGTGTTTGTTATAATTGTTTTTAAGCACAGCTTCAGTTTAAAGAATATTTCATTTAATTTATGTAAATATAAGATACTGTATTGATGTAAGTGCATCCGCAACACACAAATTAAAAAAATAAATAAATAAAATAAAAATTCGCATTTTTATTTAATAAATTAAGAAAGCAAGTTAAACCAAAATTGTTTCTTAGTCATTTTTTTCAACACCATAAATGTGAAATATAAACTTTAGAAGAGAAAAACAAATAACTCTAGTGATGTATTTACAAATAAAACAGATCAGTCACAGTTTTATTCTTCAGTCTGTTCAGTATACATCCTATCCTGTCCAGGTTTATTCTTGTATTTGAATAAGGTGTAGCAGTGGCAAATTATTGAGGCACATCTTCAGATTTAAACTGATGACACCCTATAATGAAGAAAAACACCAGGTGGGAAGTAGCTAATTAAGATATTAGTGATTCAGTCTGGACACAGTATTTTTAGAAGATTACAGTATGCGACTTGTTTTGGGGTGGATGGGATGGGCTTTGGGGGGATGGGGGGGGGGGATGATTATAACGCAGTTGGTCTCCTTTAATTTTGCTTCTCCATCGCGTTGACTCGCGATCGCCCGTCACGGTCGGCGCATGCGCACTGCAGTCGGAAGAAGGTGAGGACCAGCGGAGTAGACGCTCTTCTCGGTGAAACAGAGATTCGCGTTACTGACCCGAGATCTCGGACAGGGAATCGCGCGAATACGGATTTGTGAGGATGGTGTAACATGCCGTGGAAACGGACGCCAACATTACCGCCTTCTCCCGACCTGTGAATCCGTATCTCTGAAGGGGAAGGCAGCTACAGGAAGGGGAAAGAGGGCTCGATCATGGGGAACGAGGCGAGCATGGAGGGTGGCGACGGCGCGCTTGCCGGGGAGCTCACAGGACCAGAGGCGGAGCTCAGCCGCCTGAGCGAGGAGGAGCGGAAGACGCTCATCAGCACCATGGCAGAGGCGCAGGCCAGGCGAGTTGTTTGTTCCGGGTGGGAGCGCATTTTAGGTGTTGGAGGGATACGCAGCTCTACTACGTGTGTGTGTGTGTGTGTGTGAGAGAGAGAGAGAGAGAGATTTCTGCGTTGTGGTTTGAAAGATCTTGGTGCAGGTTGGCACCTCACGACGGAGCAAAACACACCCACTTAAGATCCATAATCCCAATCAGCTAATAGCCTACTGCACCAAGAGTCCAACCTGTTCAGACGCGACGGTTCGATCTGATTATCTGATGATGGCTAATTTACGCCATTAGATCCCAACCGTCTTGCCTACAAACCATAGCAACGGAGGAGTGCCACTGCTTCCTACCTAGGACGAAAAACACACCTTTTAAAGATTAATATATTTCTATGACTGTTTGGATCCAACGCTTCATTTTAGAAGAATTCATCAAATAGCAGTAAAAACATTTGATGCACAAAGGTGCAAAAAAATGTCTGGCTCCTCTCCGCTCTTTAATAAAGGTCCTTATCATTTTCCCCTCGTATTATTTGTCGGTCTATAAGTGATTGGCCTTCGCTTTCTCCGTGTTACACACACCCCCTTCTTTACGGGCTGGGTGTGTGATGTCATACGCTGCTGTGGAAACCACTGGCTTGGAATAAGACGCAAAACGAGAACGCCTCAAATTCAGATCTAATGCAAAATGGAAATATTTCAATCGTCATGCCGCCAAAAGCCAGTGGTTTAATGGGAAGCTTGATACCTATATGATGCTTTTCTGGAGAATTATTTTTAATCTGAGGGGTAAAAGGGGGAGGTGATATAAATGTTAGGACACTATATATAGCAACGCGAGCAGGAATGCCATGACGCGCCATCTCTCTCTCTCTCTCTCTCTCTCTCTCTCTCTTTCTCTTAAAGAGGATGTATAGTCTAATGTTACAGTTGAGGGCGGAGAGGATTGAAGGTTATAAGGAAGCAATGATCACCGAGAGGAGCCTGTGATGGCTGTAAACTCGCTCTCCGCTCTCCATGGTGCTGAAAATCTCTTCTATGATGTGTGTGTGTGTGTGTGTGTGTGTGTGTGTGTGTGTGTGTGTGTGTGGAGAAATAGAAAAACGATTCTACTTGTGGCAATGTTAAGTCTCAAAATAAATGATAAAACAAAAAAGAGACCAATACAAATAAATAATAAAATACAAATAATCAGTGTGAGATCTTACAATGTGATATCTTGCTATTATTCTTTTCCCAGAATTTTGCTTTTAGTGTCCTTTAAATCAGTAATGGGTTAAATCAAACGTTTCTATTTGCTCCAAACTATAGGCTATTTTTCTTAGTCTGCAATCTTCTGGCTTTCCACTAGATTTTGGACTGGGGCTGTGTGGGCAAATTTGTGCCCATTTGGACACAAGAGCATTATTGAGGTCAGGCACTGATGTTTGGCGAGAAGGCCTGGGGCAAAGTCGGAATTTGAGTTCATCTCAAAAATGTTGAGTGGGATTGAGGTCGGGGCTGTGTGCAGGCCTCTCAAGTTCTTCCACTCCAACCTTGGCAAACAATGTTTTTATGGAGCTTGTTTTGTGCACAGCAACCTTGTCATGCTGGAACAGGTTTGGGCCTCTTAGTTCCAGTGAAGGGAAATTAGTGAAGAGAAGCTACAGAATTCAAAGACATTCTAAACCTTTGTGTGCTTTAAAATTTTTATGGAAGTTTGGGGAAGACCAACATATGGGTGTGAGAGTCAGGACTCAACATACTTTGAGCCATATAGTGTATTTTTATACCTTTAAAAATAATTTAAATTTAATCTACATAATTGGAGCTCAAGTATCATCTTTAAAGCTTTTCTCTAAAAGGTAATTAAAGATATAATATGTACTCTTATCCAGTTAAAAGATGGCCACTAAAGCAGTGCAAAGTGGATGTTATTGACGTTCTTAAGCTTCTGATGGTGGCACGTTTTATAAAATGTGCTGTCTTTTGTTCATATACATGATTTGTCTCATGTCTCATGTCAATACAATGCATTTACAGGATAAATATGTCAATAGATTGACTTTAAAAGTATCTCTAATCAATTCCAACAGCAACCCATCATTCCAAGCCACTCTTAGCCTCCATACTCTGAATTCCAATGGAAATTTATACATTTAAGGTGCATATAAGTTTGACTTAGCATCATTTATATTTGCAGCATTTATTTGTAGATTGCAAGGTGTAATGTAATATTTTGTTTGCAGATACTTTTGGTACAAAATCATCTCCATGAGTGGTTTTCTGGCAAAGTGAGAAAGCATCAATATCATACAGTAGACAGTGCCATGCAGCATATTTTCATAAGATCAATGTAGATTCAGATCACACTATCATTCTTGGTGGGTGAAATGATGCATGTAAGTGCATTAAGAGTGCATCTGACTGTGCTCGAATAAAGTATTGATCAGAATAAAGTATGTATTGATTAGAAGTGACAGTTAATACCATCCAGCTGCTGATCTAATCACCAGGCACATGTTTAAGTAGTTTTATACAATCTTCCTGCTAAGGTTTTTATATATAATGGAAAATAATGATGGAATGTAGAGTTGCACAGCAGAGTTGGTGTTGATTGTTATTGGGGGCATGGTCCAAATTGTCCATAGTGTGTGAATGTGTGTGCAATTGTGCCCTGAGATGTCCAGGGAGTCCCCCTGCCTTGTGCACAGAGTTCCCTATAATAGGCTCCGTGACCATGAGCAGGATAAGCGGTACAGAAAATGGATGGATGGATGACTTGTTATCCATTCATGGTTACATTTGATGTTGTGCAATGTCTGCAAAACAAGTTAGTTCCTGTTTCAATGGCAGTTCTGTTTCACCATACATGTACCTATGTAAGATTTTACAGTAAAATTGATAATGCCCAGAATTACTGTACACTCTAACAACAACTTGCAGTATGAGAGTGCCTGGATGTGCTATGAGAGCCTTGGGTTTCTCTGAAGTTGGTTAAATGTAAGTAATTGCTAGATGATGATTTAAGCCTTTGTTTGTTTGGTTTGATAATGTTGAATATTTTCACAGAGCAAAGCTTTTATATTCAATGGATGTCACTTTGCTTTCTCCTGCAGTGTCTGAATTCAGATATTGGCTCATATGGTCTGCCATCAGTAATCAATGTCTGGATCATTTATTCACTTTAGGCCTAAAGTTGTTTTAAAGATTTTAGTCATGTTATGTAATCTGTGCCATAGACCACCAATCTCGATTTTTACTAATGAAGATCAATTCACCCATTAAATTTTTACTTTACAGGTATTCAGAGCAACAGCCATCTGGAGGAAGAGGTTCTGGGGGCCTCAGTAAGAGTCGAACAGTAGACGCATTCGGAGAAGGTCCATCTCCCAAGCCAAAGCCAGGCCGCAGTCCTTCCTCCCTCAGCCTTCTTGAGTCCCGCTTTCGGCAAGAACCCAAAGACCCTGAGCAGCCTCGCACCGGCATGTTTTCCTCGTCTTTTCTGAGTGGGGTTTCTTCAGCTGTCTCCTCTGCCAACATCCCCAAATTCAGCCTTTTTGGTGATGATGAGGCGGACACAACCAAACAAGGACCAAAACCCCCTGGCCCACAGCAGGGTCCATCCAAAGGACAAGGACAGCCAGGGCAGAGACAAGGAGCTGTACCACAGGGGCCTGGAGGAAAGCCTACTGGGCCTAGTCCTGGACCTGGGCCTCAACAGCAAGGACCTAAGCCTAAAGACTCTGGGCCTCAGCAACAAGGTCCTGCTAAAACAGATAAAGAAGGATCTAGTGGGCCACAGCAAGGCCCAGCCAAAGCCGCAACTCAGCCTGGTGGGACTGCAAAGCCTGGTGGACTGCTGTGTCCTCTATGTAAATCCACTGAGCTGAACTTGCAGGCCAAGAACCAGCCACCCAACTACAGCACCTGCACACAATGCAAGCAACAGGTGTGCAGTCTGTGCGGATTTAGTCCTCCTGACTCAGAGGTAAGATTTCACCATACCACTTACATAAATACATGAAGACACAAAGGTGGAGATTATTAATAGTATAATAAACTGCAGAGATAATTATATAATGACGTTTTTAAGAATAGGAAGAATAGGAAGATGTTCACTGAGAATTTGATTCTAATAAAAACGTGAGTTTTCTTAATATTAATGCTTTATCTTATGGTTGACATAATGGAAATGTCTACCTCTTGTGATATGGATTTGCATAGCATTACTATGATTAAATAAAAAGGAAAATGTTTTCTACTAAAACCCAAATGTCCAAATAGATTTACATTTATTCATTTAGCAGACGCTTTTATCCAAAGCGACTTACAAGTGCACACACACAAACACCAATGGTAGCAGAGCTGCCATGCAAGGTGCTAGCTTGCCATCGGGGGCAACTTAGGGTTCAGTGTCTTGCCCAAGGACACTTCGGCATGTGGAGTCATCCGGGCCGGGACTCGAACCACCAACCCTACAATTAGCAGATTAGTAGACAACCCACGCTACCGACTGAGCCACAACCGCCCTAATATATCTTTCGCTGTTATTATATTTAAAGCATAGGTTTGATTATGAAGGATGCTCACCAGGCTTAGTGAAGCTGCAACCTGTATCATTCTCAATTACAGTGCCTTGCAAAAATATTCAGCCCCCTTCAAGGGGGCTGAATACTTTCGCAAGGCACTGTAGCCTCAGGTGAAAGTGATTCACATCATCCTTACAGGAAATGCAGTTTGCAATTAAGAAAATTTTTCTAAAGCACTTATTTTCCACATTTTTTTTTGTATTTATACTGGTAGAAATCTATTCTGTATCAAGTGATCTGAAATATTGTCAATGTATATATTAACATATGTATTCCATTGTCTACAGTATATAATCTGTAGACTGGATAAATATATGAATATGAATACTACTTCAATATTTCAAAGACTAAATAATAGGCTGAATCATCTACTATAAACCATACCATGAACCGGTGTCTGATTCAGGATATTCCCAGTATAAAGTGTATAAAGTATAAATTAAAGTGATTTCTGAAAGAGTGAACGACTGAGTGACTTCTTAACAATTTATTATTATTATTATTATTATTATTATTATTATTATTATTATTATTATTATTATTATTATTTCCATTATGCCAACCATAAACTCCAAGATAGAGCATTAATATTAAGAAAACTCTGGTGCATGACACTTAATAATGGATTACGTTAGGACATCATAACATCAAGTTACAAAATATATTAAAATATCTGTTCAAAGGAACACTGTAGTCACTAATTTTTGTGTGTGCAATAACAGAGGCTCTAGTAGAGTCTATACTGCAGCTTGTAATGCATCATAAGGCACCAATTTGTACTCCAGTGTTTATTAGTGTTTATAACACATAATAAAGCACTGTGTCAGGTCAATTCATGTTTAAATGGTGTAAGAATTTAGATGTGTTTTAAATTTGAATGAAATTCCATTTGAGAAACCAAACATGTATGACAGGATGCCTCATAACATGCAGCAGAGATACTAAACCAGGCCCTGTGTATTAGAACTTTAGTATGCATGATGTTCTTATTAGCAGATATATTTTTACACGTCATGTATACCCTGACATTTTGAATCCATACAAATAGGATCTTGATAATGTTAATACGTTTACACTGTTATATTGCACCTCATCTAGAATGACACACTATTAGCTCTATGAATACCTGACCTATGGACTTATGAGCTCCAATCTACCAATTGGAAATGCAATCTTCTGTGCATTATATTTTAATGAGAGAAAATTTAAACAGGTTCATAAAATTGCTTATGGTTGTAGTGTATGTGTTTTATTTCTTGTATGTTTTCAGTTTCCCTTATCTGTTACTGTTTTTGTTTTTTTTTTCCCCTCAAGGGGAAAGAGTGGCTATGTCTAAACTGCCAAATGCAACGGGCAATGGGGGGCATGGAACCTCCTGGCCCTCCAATGATGAAACAGCCTCCCAAGCAAAGCTCGGCTCCTCCATCCCCACAGCGGAAGGAACAACCAGCTGGATTGCCCTTAAAGGATGAATCCGGGAAGAAGCCTCCAATGCTGACCAAGCAGCAAAGCATATCAGATAAAGGAAAAGGAGCCACTCCTCCGCCGACTCCCAAACAGACGACTCCTGGTCCAGCGGCACAGCAGAAAATCCCTAAAGGGCTTGAGGAAGCTCAACCTGGACTAAAACATGGACAGCAGCCACCTCCACTTCAGAAAGCTGAACAGAGTCCAATGGGTAGTCCTCAACCCTCTCCTGCAAAAACCACCCAGAAGCAGGAGGGAGGTGGCTTTTTTGGAGGCTTCGGTCTAGGAGGGTTGACAGACATGACAAAACCCCCTACAGACTCAGTTACCGGGAAATTGTTCAGTGGTTTTGGCAGTTCATCCAAACCACAAGGTGGCACTGCAGCACAGGCGAGTGACTCGGTTTCTGGAAAGCTTTTTAGTGGTTTTAGCGGACTGAGTGAAACATCCAAACCACCCGAGGCCACTTCTCAGGCAACTGAGCGTGTGTCTGGAAAGATGTTTGGGTTTGGTTCATCAATCCTTAGCTCAGCCACCAACCTCATTACTGGGGAAGAACCAAAGTCTCCTCCAGGATCACTGCCTGACTCCCCCATTGACTCTGGAGCAAAATCTCCTCGAGGCTCTCCTCCAGATTCGGAATCCCCCCCGGACACCCCACCAGTCTATTCCAAAGAGTCTCCTTCTCCCAAACCTGGGTCCACTGAAGGACAGGTCCTAGCAGATAAACCCATCTCATATTCTGCAAAAACAGAAGGGCCTCAGACCACATCCAACTGTCCACTATGTAAAGTGGAACTGAACATGGGATCAGGAGATGTTCCCAATTACAGCACCTGTACAGATTGCCAGAAAACTGTGTGCAGCCTTTGTGGTTTCAACCCCATGCCACATCTCTCAGAGGTAAGTGGTATGCTCTTTATTTACAATGGTATTTCACTAGCAAATTCCTAACAGTTTACACAAATCAAGTTGTATAAAATGTTATAGGGGTGGTGCTATCATTGGTATGTTTACTTACAATAATACAACAGCTGTTTGGTCAAATTTGCTCTACTTTCTCATGAGACCATGAGACTACCCATTAGCTTTTAGGCCTTTCATTTTGCCAAAGACTGACAATGCATAAAGAAATAAATACCATTTTAGAAAAGAAAAGTTCCCCAGGGGTTCTTTGCATAGTTAAGGGTTCTTTGATCTCTAAAGACATTTTAGAGAGAAGCACTATATTGAAGTGTCTTTAACAGCTTACCCAGAGGGACAAACTAAAGAACCCTTAAGGGGGATGGATGGAAACTTTTTGTAAGAATATAGCTGCCTGAACAGATGGTAGTCAACTTCATTGCACCAATATTACCAATACGTAATTGCCCTGGTAGTGGTAAACTGTTGTTTTTTTTAGCGATCTTCTCCATGCAGATTTACTTTTCTGAAAGAAAGTCTATGATGCGTATAACGTAGACACACTTCAGTTTTATTTTTTAGATTGGGGTCATATAACACACCTTTTAAGAAGCTCCACCCATACTCTTCATTGAAACATGAAGTCACAATGCACATAGGATAGTGCTTATTGTATTAGTTTGTACTGGGATTTTGAGCATCCTGTTGGTCAGGCTTCCTTCTTGTAATCCTGCTAAACTATTTCAGGTGTGCTAATCAGATTAGCCCTAAGCATGACCATCCTGCAATACCTCACATTGCCAAGACTGTGGCGTGATTCCTTTTGTCTGCTACCACTGCTTTCAGCCCTGGGGGCAGGCGGGTTAGGTCGTAATGTGTGCCATCTTAATTTCATCATGTGACATAATGTAGTGAAGGTCTGTGGTGAGGGTGAAGCTAAATGTCAGTTCCAATAAGCTTCCATTTAAATAAAAAGACTGGAACATTCCCTTACATGATTGTTGGCTTTTAGTATGGAACATACTGTTGTTATAGCATTGCTAATTATAGGAACAGACTGATCATCATTTTAGACATACCCCCTCCTCCCCTGGTTGAGTGCTTCTCTGAACTGATTGTGTATGTGAATTGTTTGTGATGTGCTTTGCCTAAGGCAAGGGGCTTGATAAATTGGATGATTGGCAATGGTGTGGACTGGGCAATCAGCATATTATCTTACAGCTGTCAAAACATCTTGCTGAAAATTGTTGCAATAATGTGAGTGCACACAAGCCAAAAACATCCTTTGTGTGTTATGAAGAGTCTTTGTGTGTACATGTCTCTGTGTATGTGTTTGTGTGTAATCCTTTCTTGCTAACAGGATTTAAAATGTAGCAGAATGCCTAAAGGTTTTGTGAGATCTGAACATTTCTTAATCTGTCCATATTTGCTTTATACGGATGACAAGATTTACCTTTAGTCCCATATGCTTTCCCCTTTTGTCTCATTCTCCTCACTTTGTCTATACAGAGGCACCACTCAACCTCTCCTCTGGGGTTTTCCCTTAATAGGACTCCAATTCCTCAAAAAGCCTTTTCTTCTTTTTATCCACTCTGTTGATATCTGATTACAGAATAAGCACATTTGAACGTTTGCCTTTATTCTGAGATAACGACCTTATTTATACTCATCACTTACCATTTTAACTACGTATCTACTGTTAGCTTTGAGCTAAATGTTTTGAGATGCTCCCTTAGCTGAATAGACTGTGCACTTGTGGAAGGATGAGCAGCCTAATGGCCCGTTCAGACACGATTTAGTGCCTCGCCCCCTTGATGGAGGGAGCATGTGCCAAATGCATGCCTTCACTGCTGCTGCTCCTCCATGGCGACAGTGCATAGCAACACTGCCATGTCCCCCATAGTAGTCAGTTATGAAACGCTGTTCAGACAGCCGTTGCATAACAGGAGAGCACTGAGTGCTGGTCTCTCTCAGATAAACAGTGATTGCTTTTTCAACTACTGCACTTATACAATTTGCATTCAATTCTATATATGCAGACTTAACGTACATTCACACTACACTGTAAAAACGCTGTCAATTGTACAGTAATTAACTGGCAACCTGGGTTGCCAGTAAAGCACTGTAAAATTCACTGTAAACAACTCTAAAAGTACTGGAACATTTTACATAGGATAAAATAACACATAATCCAGTACATTTTTTGGCTGATGCAGTTGAGCCTAAGGTTAACAGTCTTGCTCAATGATCCATCCATGGCAGTTTGGTGATGCTGGGATTTAAATACATAACCCTCTGTTCTGCAACTCAAAGCCTTAACCACTTAGCCACCACATCTCTCTGTATGCATTAGTCTTTCTTTTTTGACCAAAAAAGCCTCACTCACTAGTGACCAGTGAGCAAACCGGGTGTCATTGCAACCATGCATTGAAGTGTTGATGATTTCGCAGCAGTCCCACGTAGAGCTGGACCAAGATTTAGATCCCTCTCCCAGGGTGGGTTAGCCATCTGCTCTTGGCTTTGAATCGGGATCAGGCCACCTGATGAGTTGCATCTCTACCATTCTCTTATACCAACACTCACACTAAAGAATTTGTTTAATTTCTACAAGGACCCTCGTCTCTATTGACTTTTTTTTCCCAATCTTTTTTTTCCACCTGACTAAATACTGTCAATAATATTAGGCACCCAGTATACATACTAGCATTCTAATATTCGATACCTAATGCATTCTTTGTGTCACGATGCAGGGATTGAGGCCGAAGCAGGCGCAGACCTTTTTAGAACATTTATTGAACAAACAACAAAACAAAGACACTAGGATTACTACGAGAAAACACTATGGCATGAAACCTGAACCTGACTACATGAAACTTTGAAACATGAAACAAACACCGTGAAATTTAGAAACAGCAGTCTAAACAACGAAAGACAAAGACCCAGTGAAAACAATGACTATATATACACATCAGTGCTCATTAACAAAAACGTGGGACAGGTGCGGGAAACATGTGATTCCTCTACGTGCATGATAGACCTGGACGGAGACCAAACAGAAACGAAAACAAAGTCCACGTGCTGGAAAATATCAATGAACTCCGCTCAGGAAAAGAGATTTTAGGAGGAACCATGACCAGCGACGGTGCAGTGCCTGCGCACTGCCTCCAGGGGAAACTGTGACGCTTTGCTAGTTTAAATAGGTAATGCATACAGATAGCAGTATCTACTTACATAAATACTAATTAAAATACAAAACATAACCAGAAATCTATAAAAATCTGTGTTTTGACTAATTATGAGCTGGACTGTTGTTATATTCTTCACCTATAGACTGTAATCAAGGAGGTAAGAGGCAGGGTTTGCGTAGCTAGATAATAGCTGGGTCCTGCTTTCAAAAAGTTCTACTACTTAGTAGTAACTGTTTGCTAGCTACTTGGAAAAACTTCTTTTGTTAGATTCTTTTTTTAGGATTTTTATGTTTTCAAATGTGTTTAAATTGTAAATTTAGCAATACAGAGTTAATACTGCAGTTCAGTTGTGAAACTTGACTTTTATGGTAATATATTGTTAGTCTGTTATGTAAAATGAAAAATATACAGTATTGTGCAAACGTCTTAGGCACCCTATTTATTTGTAGTAAAAATTTTGTTATAGATTTTTATCTGACGACTTCTACATTATTATGTCAGTACAAAAAATAAATTTAGTTTATCAACACAAAATTAAATGTTACAGAAAAATGTCTGTATGTCAGTAAAGAAAGCAGTGTATTATGTAAGAGACACTTTCAGAGAAAAAAACATAATGAAGGCTGCTGTGTTTTGCTGCAAATATAAGAAGCGAGTGTGACTAGTCAAAGTGTTTAGAAGAACCATGACTGGTTCTGCAACATGCTCAGTAAAACTTACAGCTCATTTCTTTATAAACCTGCACAAAGTGTACCGGACTACAATTTTTATTTTTATTTTTTCTTACACCAAATATTGACTTTGTTTCATTTACTACTGTTTACTGCTCTTTACGGTATTTAAAAGTTTACTCTTTGCTCTACAGCATTTCTTTGCATGTGCAAGACTTGCACAGTACTGTAGTTTTGCACTAGTTTTAAAAAATACAGTGCATTGCAGAATGAAAACTATAAGTATTAGATACAGTAAGTACTCTGAAAGTACTTTTTTTTTTT
>JAFFST010049084.1:66489-90493 GCA_022414735.1 Noturus placidus | reverse complement strand
TCCAACAAGACAATGATCCAAAACATAAAGCAAAATCTACAATGGAATGGTTCACAAATAAACATATCCAGGTGTTAGAATGGCCAAGTCAAAGTCCAGACCTGAGTCCAATCGAGAATCTGTGGAAAGAACTGAAAACTGCTGTTCAAAAACGCTCTCCATCCAACCTCACTGAGCTCGAGCTGTTTTGCAAGGAGGAATGGGCAAATATTTCAGTCTCTCGATGTGCAAATCTGATAGAGGCATACCCCAAGCGACTTACATCTGTAATCGCAGCAAACAAAGTATTAACTAAAGGGGGCTGAATAATTTTGCTCGCCCAATTTTTCAGTTTTTTATTTGTTGAAAAATTTTGAAATATCCAATAAATTTCGTTCCACTTCATGATTGTGTCCCACCTGTTGTTGATTCTTCACAAAAAATTACAGTGTTATATCTTTATGTTTGAGGCCTGAAATGTGGCAAAAGGTCGAACAGTTCAAGGGGGCCGAATACTTTATATATATATATATATATATATCAAAACATAATCAAATCTACTTTCAAGTCATTTCCTGCTGTTTAAAATTAAATCCTATTCCAAACTGACCCCATGATCATCACACTTTCCCAGAAAAACCTCAAAAAAAAATTTAACACTTTTATCTTCTTAAGTCTCTTCTTAACGCTCCTCTCTCGAGTCCATTCTCAGCAATAGCTATGAATGTTCCTTTCTGAATGTGTTATATTGTATGCCAGTGATTTAGTCTATGCAATCTCAGAGCTATTCTTTATTTAAGACAATATGTAAGCTAAATATAAAAGCAATATAGGATACTAATCATGATGTTGGACATGTGTGGTGGTGTACAGTGGTGTATAGGCAGATTTAGAGGTTTGGTATTCTGCTGATTTTATTGACCACTGGGTTATTTTTTGTCAACAGAGCTGCTGTTAGAGAAAATTAATCTACACCTTCTGAATGATTAGAAAAGTACAAAGAAATACTGTAGTATATGGTTTTATAGTACATAATAAGCCGTTTTAAAAATGCAGCTTAGGTCTATTGCACTACTTTACTATTTTATTTTATCCGCCATTCTCCACGTGGGTACATGTTTCTGTGCATGCATGACCACCGGGCATTGTGGGAGGTTGGACATCTTTGTGTTGCCGGGCTTTTATTAAGTTTAAATATAGTCATTGTCAGTGAGACTGTGTGTGTTTTATTTATGCTCAAAAGCCACTCTGAGGCCTGACACACTCCTGCCCACCATGTGTCATCCTTTGTCTGATGTTTTGAAAGCAGCCATATTATTTTAAGTGTGTGAGAGAGGGAGAGAGAGAGAGAGAGAGAGAGAGAGAGAGACTTTTTCCCAAATTGTATCTTATAATACATCTTGACTTACATTGATGATAAATTGTCTTCCTGATGTGTTTTTAGTACACTAGTTTAATTGTATGATTCTGTGAATTTTGATTATGATTCTTTGAATTCTGCCAAATTGAAGATCCATACCAGTACTGGCTCAAATCTACAAAAACTTTATGCTTGTAGAGAGTTGTCAGTGATTTATCCAGTCAAGCATCAAGTGCCCCCTCAACCCACACTCTCCCACCAGGAAATCACTGTGGTGCCAAACATATTCTAACAGGAAGTTGCTGTCTCACTGAGACCTACTGCGGATTGATAATAAGGAGAAGAAGACAGGAGGGGGAGCAGATGTGACAAGAAAAGTGTGGGGGACTGGAGACAAATAAAAGATTAAATCGAAGATAGAAGGGTTGGAAAAAAAAGGACATGACAGGCTGTCATGGACTAAACCGAGTCATTTTTTACGAGCAAAAATTACACATCATTACTTTAAAATCATGAAAACAACAATTTCAGAGATTCTGCAGATTTCGCTATTGCTATTTAATTTGCCTTTTTGTTGCTCTATCATTTTTTTTTTCTTCCATTCTGTCATCAAGGTATTGATTACCGTATTTTCTGCACTGTAAGGATTGTAAGATGCAGTCTCAATTACGGGGTCTATTTCTGTACTTGACCAATACATAAGGCGCACTGTGTTATAAGGCGCATGCGGTTGTTACGCCAACCAAAGTCGCACAACATATTTACAGATTTCGGAACTCAGTCCACACATAAGGCCCACCGGATAATTAGGCGCACGGCCGATTTTTGAGAAAATTTAAGGCTTTTAGGTGCGCCTTATAGTGCAGAAAAAAAACCGTAATTTTCTATAACAGCAGCTCTGACAGTAATTCTGGTTTCAATACAAGTAACAGATTTATATTAATGTGCTTGTTCTAATACATTATCGTTTCTATGGTAACAATTTCAACATGGACTTGTATGTCAAACGTTGCATGTATTTAATAACTGTGTGCAATTGTTGATATAATAATGATAATGTTAATGAGTCTTTATTGGTCACATATACATATGTACAGTGAAATTATTTTCTTCGCATACCCCAGCATGTCAGGAAGCTGGGGTCAGAGTGCAGGATCAGTCATGATACAGCACCCCTGCAGCAGAGAGGGTTAAGGGCCTTGCTCAAGGGCCCAACAGCTGGAGCTTGAACCCTCGACCTTCCGATCAGTAACCTGAAGTGCTAAACCACTACTGCCCCTGATATGGTGAAATGGTGAATATATGTTTATTTAGCATTTTTGAAAGGAATCTGAAGTCTCACTTTTCCAACATGGGAAAATATTCCAGACAGAGGACTTCGAAGTTTCTCTGTAATGTGAAAAGCTGCAATTTCTTGTCTTATTAACATGAAGAGAGAGAGAGAAGAAAGGGATTACTGAGGAATTTTCTGTTTATATCATGGATATTCCACAACAATGGACTATTCCTATAAATGTATCATTCTTTATTAAATTCTAAATTGTTAGCGTTGGCACGTTGCTGTGGTATAAGAGGAATAAAAGACTATAAAATGTGCTCTTATAAGAAAATCACAACGCACAGTCATTAATTATTTTCCTATAATAACACATATCAACACTCCTATAAAAGTGTTTATTTTATTTTATTAAGGCATAGTCATGTAAATTAACTACAGCCTTCCAAAGGGGATACAATTATTTTGTGTTTCTTGATAATGTTTACTTCTGTAATATTTTTAATGATATTAATCAGAAATAAACGTTAAATGTGTAGCCATGCCTCCGCCCTGTGTGCACAAAGTTTGCATGTTCTCCCCAGGATCCGGGTACTCCGGTTTCCTCTGCCAGTCCAAAGACGTGCTGTAGACTGATTGGCATTTCTTAATTTTTTGTAGTGTGTGAAATGGGCGTGAGTACAGTATGTGTGAGACTGTGCCCTTTGATGGGTTGGCACCCAGTACAAGGTGTCCCCAGCCTTGTGCCCCGAGTTCCCTGAGATCCAAACTCCCCGTGACCCTGTGTAGCAATACAGAAAATTGATGGTTGGATGGATGTTGTAGACAAACTGTAAAAACATCCACAACTACACCCAGAATCCAACTGGAATGCAACATCTGTGGATTGTTCCACACCTCCATTTCACACTTTTGTAATTGAAGATTATCTTAATTATTTCATATTGCTTTCAATATAGCTACTGGATGGTGACCCAGCATAAGAAGTTAAACATGTGTGATCTGGATTTAACAAAAATGTATAATGAAACAAAGGAATGATGCTACTAAAAAGCCTAATGTAGGACATGAAATGAGAACAAAGCTCTTCACAAGAACAACAATACAACTGAAGTGGCCTCTAACACCTGTTCACCATTTCACCTGTTCACCCGCCTCAGCCACCTGGTGGAAGAAACCTGAAACATGGCTTTTAATCTCTCTCTCTCTCTCTCTCTCTTGCTCGCTCGCTCGCTCTCTCTCTCTCTATGTGTGTGTGTGTGTGTCTTGAGTTTTCAAATTGAGGCCTTGAGGTTAGCTGTGACATCATGTGTATCTTTCTAGTTAATGTGGTACGTAAGCATGCGAGAGAAAAAGTTTTATATTTATGGGCATGTTGTTATCAGAAAACAATTAACGACCATCCTGACAGCGGCCTGATGTGAAGTGAAGTTAAGTCTACCACCCCGAAGTTGATTCTTTTCCTATACTAGCATGTCTCAAAGTGTCCTGGTATACCACAGCCATTTGTCAACATTAATAATGTTGTGTTTAGTAAAGCACAAGATGTCATTCTATTTGATCTTCATTTTATCTGCTTATAGCTTTGTTTAATGTTGTGTAATATCCACGAAACAAGTTCACATATGTCATCACTCGTTATAGCGTTATAGTAGCTACAGACACGAAAGGCAAAACAATGAAGCTTGTCTTGTCACGGCTTTACCTCAGAGCTGGCACCTCCTTACAGAAAACTTAAACTATATCAATAAGTTTTTGTAGATGTGGAGTATCTTGCATACAGGTCCCTGCCTGTTGTTCCTATAGAAATAAAAATGTATTAGAACGAGTTCATTAATATAAACCTTGCACCTAGAAATGGTGTCCAAGCTGCTGTTATAGAAAATTAATCAACACCTTCTGACCAATCAATTTGAAAAATTCCACAGTGCTTTGGTATTTCAGAGACATATCTCCTTACAGCTCTCTCCTACTTTCCCACTGACGCTAAGCAGGATCGCCTGGCCAGTACCTGGATGGGAGACCTCCTGGGAAAATTAAGGATGCTGCTGGAAGTAGTATTAGTGAGGCTAGTGGTCTGTGTGAAGCCTAATGCCCCAGTATAGTGACGGAGACACTATACTATAAAAACAGCACCGTCTTTTGGATGAGACGTTAAACCAAGGTCCTGATTCTCTGTGGTCGTTAAAAATCCCAGGACACTTACCCTAAGTGAAATTCCCCAATTGGCTCTTCTCTATCATGGTCCCCTAATAATATCCATCTCTGAATTGTCTACATCACTCTCTCCTCTTGTTCTGGCACACTATGACTGATGTCTCATGCTACACACTGGTGGTGGTTGTATTTCCCCAATACAACATAAAGCACTTTAAGTTCCTAGAAAAGCATTATATACCGGTAAGTAAATCTAAGGAATTATTAATTATTCTAAAAATAATAATATATCACAAATCATTCCAATATATTTAGTTCACCATAGCAGAAAAGAGAACAGAGTTTGTGATCCATAGTGAATGCATTGGTGAGCCGAAGCCAGCCAGAGTGCCACAGAAGAGGGTAAATTTAGCTCCTATTCCCACATTTACTGCCAGACTTCACACACACACACACACACACACACACACACACACACACTTGTTCCCATTTCTTCTTTTGACAAGAAGCTCTCCCTGGGAGTGAACACATCTGCCCTCTCCACTCCTGTCTAAAACTAAGAATGGCACCACCTAAGACACACATTTCCTGCGCTAATATAGTGTTCAAACTCTATGTTTGCTTCATGATATGAACATTTTGCTCCCTGTGCTCCTTTTGAGATAATAACTCCCTGAATTCCGTCCTTCTTATATTTGTGTTCAATAGCTCAGGATGTCATTTTCTAGCCATTTAATTCCAAATTGACTGTCGATTCCAGCTCACAGAGCAAAATGCACTAAATGGAAATGAAAAATCCCTTCAGAGGTTTGCTCCGAATGGCTGACTTCCTGAACGATTCCATTTAAAGTGCTTCTTTATTTCTTGCTTACATTTTCTCAGAATTCTCATTCTCTCATGCCAAGAAAGTGCTAAATATGGGATAATAAAACATTTACAGCATTCCTCTTGTAATCAAAGAGTCTATTGGCGTTAGTCTGTCAAAAGAGAGAGGAAACGAGAGACAGACAGAAGGAATGTTACTAACTGCAATGCAAATTATGTCATTATAGTGGCTTTTCGTAGTGTTTGTTTTAGTGTCAAAGGGTAATTTCAGGGATTTACTGAATATATCAGTTATATAATCTGCATCATATTTAAAGCCACCTGTTATTTGTGTAAAGTAAAACGATAGCAACTTTTCTGTCATTTTACTATTTTCTATGTACTTTGTGTGTGGATGTCTGTAATAAGGTTTGACTATCTTGTTTACATTTTGAAGAACTTGCAGCTACTCAAAAGCATGGGAAAAGAATTTGTGGGAAATTGTGGTAACAGAATTACTGAAAAAAATAGGGGGGGTGGTCAGAATTCTTTAAATTGAAATATTGAATTTGTTTATTACTCACTAAGGCATCATATTGTGTCACCACTGACTTTTGTCCCCAGGGAAATTCTTATTAATATGATTCAGTGCTAATTAGCTTCAGTTAAACTTATACCTTCCGGAGATGACGAGCCTAAAACTACATCCCTAAAAAAAGGAACGATATCCAGCCCATTTACTTTATTCGTGTTCTCTGCATGTGTGAAATATGTTGACATTAATTGGTCTTATATAATAAGAGCAATTCATTCATTCGTATTAGTTCCAGTACTTGAGTTGTTTTTCTCTGAATTGGCTGTGATATACTTGTTTCTGCAAGTACCCCTGCTGTGACACAGGAATCCCAGGCCTCCTCAATCTAGATTTAGCCCTACAGCTAAACCAGTTGAGAATAACAGACGCTGAGCATAGCACAGCTCATCTTTTCAGCAGTCAAATGTGAGAAAGCAAACTCTCCGGATTTACGTAAGCCACTGGAGTGAGATGCTTCATGGGAGAATGGCTCTGCTTCGACTCTGAATATACATTTTTTTTGTTGCTGTTGCGGGGTGCCTTGCTTGTACTATAACAATATTCGGGAAATGTCGAGTGTTATGAGGAGTACATTTTTATTACAAACTGATCTTATGTTACAGGTTTGTCTTCATTATGCAATGCTGAAACGCATAACTTAAAACGTTTGTTTCAATGTAAACTAATGATTCAATCAAGCTGAAAACATCCTGCACTGTATAGACAACTCCAGGCAGGAGCTATTTTATTGAGTCAGCAGTCTGTTTGCTGACAGGTTTAATTGTCTTTAAATACAGCCATTAAGTCATTATGCTATAAGATCTCCCCAGAACAGTCAACTGTCCACTGTGGTAGTTTGCTAGCACAATATGTGGTAGAGTGGATGTTGATTTTTTTTTTTTCTGAAGAAAATAAGGAATCCATGATGATGTAAATATTGGTTTTGCACTATATTATGATCATGATCATATTTCATTCCATAATATATCATGGATATCGTGAGCAATTTTTTTAAATAAGCTATAAGTCTTATTGAAAGAAATTGGTACTGAATATGTTGTAACCTGTTAATTATTTTTTCATTTTCTTTCCTATTCAGTGTTAAATAATTTCTTTTTAAAGACATTAATTTTAATAATATATTAAAAAAGTGTCATCAAATGCCATACAATTGTTTTTCTGTCATTTTGGTAGAAAAACTAGATGAGCATAGAAACCAAGAATTCCCCGATGATCATAAATGACACTGTCATTAAGATTTGTAAAAAGCTCAGAAATATGAAATGCACTTTATTTAATGTCTTGGCTGTAACACAAAAGTTTACCTGTTAACAAAGTGTTTATTTTGTGAAATACCTCATGATAATCTTATCAGCCATCATACTCATATTTGTTTGTTTGCTTATTGTCTTACAGAAAGAGTGGCTATGCCTGAACTGCCAGACCCAAAGGGCTCTCTCTGGACAACTTGGGGATTTGCCACCTCCACCTTCTCCTTCAAAGATGCCAGCTAAATCCCAGACTACCCCTCCCACATCCCCAGCCATATCTGTTTCCTCAACACCTTCACCCCCTGCTCCTACTGTTACTGCTTCCCCAACTAAAGCGCTCATTCGGACCCCTAGTGTAACTCAGGCTCCAGCTGACAAGTCTGAGCATGACTCAGTCACAGCTGATGCTAAGTGTGTAGTAGAGTCAGCTGCAGTGAAACAGGATGAGGAACTGGAAGTAGTGGAGAGCACACAGGTAGTACCTGAACCAAATAAAGAGCAAACACTTGACACTGCATATGAAAACACAACAGTGAAATCCACTCCACCTGAGCAAACCCTAAGAGTTGCTGTCCTGCCTGCTGACATTATACCAAGGGATATAGCAGATGCTAAGGAGACAGATGCTAAGCAGTGTGGAATAGTAGAGCAAACTGAGCCTAAGGCTCAGAGCAAAAAGGGAAGGGGAAATGAGCCTGAGCAGCATGAACCAGTACAGAATGATTCACCTTCTCATCATGCTAATATTGCAGAAAAACTTGAAAGTACTGATAAATACCCCTGTGAGGCCACAATACTTGATAATAAGGTCGAGATTAGGCTAGATAGATTACAAGTAACCGAAGCGAAATTAAAAGTCATTAATGAAGCTAAGAATGGTACCACTTTAACTGTAAACAGTGACAACACTTGTCAGGCATGTGATCATGGTACTGAGGTGGATTCACTATCTGAATCTCCAACTAAGAAATGTTCTCCTGTGCTTGCATCACTGGCCAATATGCAGACTAGTTCAGAAACTATACCAGATAATAACAATGGCTCCAAGGTACATTTAGTTGCAAGTCCAATAATGGTGACAGAAAAAGACAACATTGTTAATATGGGTCATGATTCAACCAACATTCTGGAAAGGTCTTTCATGCCAGAAAAACCAATACACCCTGTTCAGGTAGTTGGTGGCAAAGATGAGGTTAAAAATGAGATTTTGCCTAACAGTGGTTCTGATGCAAAACATCCATTTGCTTATGCCTCTAAACATGCAGACAATACAAAATGGGAATTTGTAGAGAATGAGTATGAGGTAGGAATAAAAACAGGAAATATGTCTCCCTCTGAAAATCTATTTGTATATTTGGAAAGTGCTGAAGTTGAGAATAATAAAATAGAGGGGATATATTTTGATCAGGGGGAAGAGAAGTCAGGAAAAAAATGTAAAGTTGAGGAACAGTCATTAGAACAGGGTAAAGCACACAATGTCACACAAGAAACTCAAGCTCCTCCTGCTGAAACACCAGAATGTGCCAACCCTGCTTTCCCACCTTCCAATGATCTGATCAAATCGGAAATAAATTTGATCATTTTGGATCAAATATCACACAATACATGTGTAAAAACAGTGGACGTCACTTCATGCACATCCTCTATATTACCCAAAAATATTCATGAAAGGACAGAAGGTGTTCATGTGGGTGCTACTGAGAGTGAGGCAAAAGGAGCACCGGACTTACCGCAAACTCAAGCAGTTGAATGCCTTATACCTAAAGTAACTGTTGAATTTACTGCTTGTAAAGAAACCAAGGAGACACTGGAAAAAGAACTAGAACATGTAAGAAGAGAAAAAAATAAATATCAGAATCAGGCTAGCCTTACTGGAGGAGAAGAATTTGAAACGTTTTCAGCAAGTAATAAGTTAGGCGTTATTGACTATACTAAAACCAGTGAGCCAGTGGAAGACACAACTGAACCAGAGTCTTCAAACAAGAACTATGAACATATCCCTAAACCCACAGTTTTTAAGCTAGAAAAGATTACACTCGATGTGTACACAAACGAGAAAGCAATATCTCAAATAGATGAGGTTTGTCTAGCTTCTCAAATGACTGTTCCCAAAAGAGAAGCTTTGTCGTCAGAGAATACACAGCCAGTGGTGGAACCCTCAAAAGAAATGGCCCCAAGAGCAGAAAGTGTAGATGACAAGAAGCACTCTGAGAAAGTAGATAAAACTGATAAAGTAGAGCACAATGACACAAGATCAGAAATATCCTCTTCTTCTCTTACTGAAGCTGAGAATGTTCAAAATGTTTCAAAGGAAAAAACAGTGACGTTCAACAGTGACAGTGTGAAGACTGAAAATGAGTGTGTGATTAAAAAGGATGATTCATTATCTGCAGTAGGAGATCAGGAATTTCCTGAGAGTAGAGAAAATCCAGTGCCTCAAGACAGAAAAATAAAACAAACCTTAGATACAGCCTCAGGAAACCCTCCAGAACAGTCTACTATACCGGTTGTTTTAACAGAGCAGAGAACACAAGAACCTCCATTCCCTGCAGTTGATGTAAATGATGACATACCATTAAAAAGAAAAATTAAGTCAAATGGGCAACAGTCTGTTCCACTAGCCCAAAAGGTAGATTCTTTTTCCTCGGTGCTTGATAAAGAAATTGAAGTCGTTAGTGGTGAACAGAAAGTAAAACCTGGCTCAAAACCTACTAAGGAAATCCCAAACTCTCAATCTAACAGTCATAAAGTATTCTGTACCTTAAATACCTTAGATCCTGTAGTAAAACCCAACCTTCCATGTCCTGTTGCTAGTAAACAAGACAAAGACATGTCATATATAATACAATCTCCAGGCTCTCAAGACAAAAAGCAAGATGGGACAAAGCCATTGATAAAACCTAAATATATTGAGAAGTTGGGACAGGTAACTGCTGAGCAAAGTTCAGTAGAGAAAAATGTTAGATAAAAACAAATTTAGATTTGCTGTAAACCTACTATTGTATCATCAATCTGTATTCTGGTTTCCACTGTAAATTGTAATTGTCCTCTCTCTTGCAGAAAAGAGAAGATGCTGCTAGGCCTTTGGAAGACAAAGAGCTTCTGAAGGAACCTAATAATAAAGACAGAGTCAGTCAAGAGTACAGCCCTACTAGTCCTTCAGATTTGTCCATGTTAGAGAATACTGTTCTTCCAATACTTGAAGCTCAAACAACATCCTCTAAAGAGCAATCACAAAGTGAGTTAGTCAGGACCGAGTGCCAACTGGAGGTGTCCCCAAAGGAGTCTCCAGAACTCAACTCAGAGGAAAATGGACAAGAAGAAGAAAAGAATGATGCTGTAGGCCCTAAAAAAGAGAGGAAAAAGCTACTTGTTCCAACAGAGCTTAAACAAAATTTCCTGGAGGACAGTAGTGAGAGTGAATCTTCACCTCTCATTGAGAGAGAAAATGAACGAAATGAAGTAAAAGATATAGGAAGGGATAATGGAGGGTCAGCAGAGAAAGATATTGTGGCAATAAGTGCTCATGAGGATGTATCACCATCCGTTGAAGAAGCCCTTACTAAAGGAAAAATAAGTGATCAAGAAAATATACTACTAGAAGAAGATGTAAAGAAGGACATTAAGAAGAATGAGTTAAGCAAGGCAAAGTGTCTTGTCAAAAACAGTAGTATTAACCCTGAGGATGAGGCAGACCACAAAAGTATCATTTCTGTGGCTAAAATTGAGGAGCTAACGAAAAGGGAGCAGACCATTGAAGACAATGGTGCTGGTATTCGCCATTTCAAAACAATTGAACTCAACACTGTGGCCACTGTCCGTCAGGCTTCAGATGATGGTGAACCTGAGAGCCTTACAGATTCCCCTGATGACAGGTCTAGAGGGGAAGGCTCCTCAAGCCTCCATGCATCTAGTTTTACTCCAGGCACATCTCCAACCTCACTATCTTCTTTTGATGAAGACAGTGATAGCAGCAGCCCAAGCCATATCAAGAGCAGTAGTGAGGGCAAACAGCATAAGAAAGCCAAGCACCGGCAGCCAGGCCAAATGCTACCCACCATTGAAGATTCATCTGAAGAAGATGAGCTACGTGAGGAAGAAGAGCTCCTAAAAGAACAGGAGAAACAAAAGAATTCCAGTAAGAAATCAAAAAAAGATAAAGAGGAAATACGAGCACAGAGACGTCGAGAAAGACCAAAGACTCCACCAAGCAACCTTTCACCAATTGAAGATGCTTCTCCAACAGAGGAGCAGCGGCAAGAAGCAGAGATGGAGGAATTCCGTAGATCCTCCTGTTCAGATTTCTCCCCAAGCATGGAATCTGAGCCAGAAGGTTTTGAGATTCTTCCAGAGAAGATTGCTGCTGTTCAAAAAGTGTACCATCTGCCAACATCTGTCTCTTTGTATTCTCCAACAGATGAACAATACGCTAATAAGCAATCCAGGGAAACCTCAGAAAAACAACCTTTGCATGCTTCATATGATGCTTATGATGAGATAATGCTCAGAACAAAGACTCCAACTATGGAGGATATTCCACCTGGAAAAGAGTCTCTTTATGGCGGCATGCTAATTGAAGATTATGCCTATGAGTCCCTGGTTGAAGACACACATGTAGAGAAAGAACCAGATAAGATTTCTGTACCAGAAAAAGCAAGAAAACTGAGATCACCAGATGAAGTCTATGAGGACATGATGCAGATAAAGCAAGAGATGTTGCTTAAAGATCAACAGTTGGAAGAAGATAGCACAATGAAAGAATTCCACACAATAGACACAACCAAAGATGGTGTCTTGTCTTCTGCCAGAGACGCACCTGACACAAGACAAGACACCTTCCCCACAAGCACTTCTGGCCAAATTGGGAAGGATGGGAAACCACTGTTAAATGCAGAGGAAGCCTATGAGGAACTTATGAAAAAACAGAGAGCAGTCCTGACACCAGGCACAAGTCCAACACAAACAATTCATGATTTGAGGGACAGAGCACAGGACGTAGAGGTTACTATTGCTGAAAAAAAAGATACCTTTATTCAAAGAAGAATTCTCCCTATACCAGATCTGACAGTGACTCAGTGTTCCTCAGGTGAAGAAGAATCTGGTGAAGAGAGCACTGTAGATCAAAATCAGGATGATGAAATGGTTCCAGTTTTTACATCAACTTCTACACATGCTGCAGTGACTGAGGCAACATCATTTGCTGTCAAGTTATCTCAGGAAAGTACAACTGATCCTTCAGCTTCAAAGCCAGCTTCAGAGCCTGCAATGGATTCAATATTATCAAATGCAGAATCATCATCACATCCTGTGCCATCAAAGGCTCCCATGGCTGAATCAACAGACCAGCCTGGTGTTGTTGATTTGTCAAAATCTTCAGTTTTGACTCAAGTGGATGCTTTACCTACTCAGATTCCTAGTGTAGTTTCTAGACCCTCTGTTCCAGTTACATCACCTTTACCTACTGTACCACAATACGCTCCATCAGTACCTAGTGTAATATCAACTGCCCCACCTGTTCCTCCCAAGCCAGCTCTACGTAGAGGTGTGTCTCATGAAAAAACAGACATTCCTGCTCCCCCTCCCCTACCGCCACCTACTCTACCTAAGCCTGCTATTTATCCCAAAAAGATTCCACCTCAGGTTCCCCAAAGAATAGTTCCAGTTGGTATCCCAACAACAGGTCCAAATGCACAGATTAGACAGACTATGGCACCAAATTACAAGCCACATGTTCCTCCTCCTGTTCCTCCAAAGCCATCCACAATCCCTGCAGGCCTGACATTCAGCCACAGACCAGGGGAGACAGTCAAGCCACCCATAGCTCCAAAACCCATGTCAAGTGCCCAACCACTTTCTTCCATTTATTCTCCAGTAAGACCAAGCATCCTCCCAACAAGCACTGAAGATGGTGCTTTGAATCTGAGTCCTGCATCTGAGATCAAAACAGGGCCTACATCACCAATAAAAACCCCTACATCTCCTAGGTTTGGGAAGTCATTATATGATACTTATGTGGTTATTACCCTGCCATCCCAGCCTGGTTCACCCATAGAAGGCGTGACAACCCAAGCCCAAATAAGCTCTGGTCCCTTTTCACCTAGCAAACAGTCTCATTTACAATTTGATTTTCAGTCACAACCACAAATTCAACTGCCACCACAGCCAAAAACAAATAGGGTGCCATTAGCTTTCACAAAAATAACAGAATCCATAGAAAAACAAGAAATATGTGATCCTGAAAAGATCATTTCAAGCATGAGTCATGTCATTGAGGCATTTTCAGCTTCACAACCCTCATCAGTAATTTCAAATGTTGATGTCCAGGTAGTAACTACTGAAGTCCAAAGAACAACAGTGTCTGTTGTGCATGGAAAAACTCCTTCTCCACCTCCAACTCCAAGAGCCTCTGGGACACCAGCAGTCAAAGGAGATATAAAATCCCAACCAGTAGCTGTTCAGAATGGACATGCTTATCATTCTGGAGTGATTGTTGATCTGCGTGCTCCGAAGACAGATGTAGAGATATGTACGAAAGGTATAGATCTGTCATCATCAGAGTTACAACGGCAGTCCTTCCTGGCTGATGCGAGGCAACAAAGTTCAGTTCATTCATCTGTAATGAACTTGAGCACTGATACCTCATCAGTGGCTATGGTAACTGACAGCATGACCATCCTCACGTGTACAGCTACTATAGCATATGCCAACAATAATCTTTCTCAGGCCACTGCAATGCCTCTACAACTAACAACAGCTAAATCCTTTGAACCTGTGTCCCAAATTATTTATCGTCCTGTTGATTCTCAGCCAGAAAAACCAATAAATCTCTCCACAACTTTAGGCAAAACACATTCTGTTCCTGTGATAACAGCCCCTACAATTGGAAATAATGGTGTTATCATAAGTATTCCACCTCATCTGGAAACATGTTTATCTGGTGCAGTTGACCTCACGACTGTTAAGCCAGTACAGACTATGGTGTCTGTAGAGGGGTCCTCTTCAGAGCTGGTTACAACACTGATCACAGAGGATGATGGAAAGCCAGTAGACCTTACAGCAGGACGACGGGCAGTGTGTTGTGATGTAGTATACAAGCTTCCATTTGCTGGTAGCTGTGCCACTCAGCAACCCTCAGCTCCATTGCCAGAGGATCGTTTTGGCTACAGAGATGACCACTACCAATATGATCGCTCTCCCTATGGCATGAGAGGACTTGGTGGAATTAAGCCCTCCATGTCTGACACAAATTTGGCAGAAGCTGGCCTCTTCCTGTACAAGAGTAAGAATAGGTATGACTACAACGGGGACATGGAGGGTGCTGTAGATCTTACATCTGGAAAAATGTCTATAGCAGGTCAGTGTGATGTTGCAGATCGTTCTCAGAGATGCCATTTTGAGTTACCTTTACTCATTCCCATCTGAAACTTTTTTCTGCATTTTAGATTGTGCTCCATTTTATCTTTTTATTTTTATTTTTATTTGCATGCTTGTATTTTCTTTTTTATTTATTTATTTATTTATTTATTTGTTTATTTTATATTGAAGTGTATATCTCTGTATGCCACTGTATGCACTTTGTATTTCCCAAAATCTTGCAAAAAAAACAAACATTTTATATAACTTGGGCATGGCTTGGCTTTTTGTCTTTACCAATCTTGGTGTAAATGTGGTGTAAGCTTATGTACAATATCAACTTTTAACAGGTGAAGCTGTGGACTACTCAAGCAAAGCTACAGGGGCATTTACTGGAGTTACAATCCCACAGTACTCCCAAGCCAGAATAACAGCTGCTGTTGGAACTCACTTTGGAAGTTCTAGTGTTCTGAGATCCTCAAATGGTGTGGTTTACTCCTCTGTAGCAGCACCAGTTCCTTCTACATATGCTATAACTACCCAACCTGGATCTATCTTCAGTACAACATACAACTCCCTGTCAGGCATGCATACTAGTGACACAATGCCATCATTATCAAATTTGCAATTTCAACCCCTCACTAGATCACATAGTTTCCTTTCCAGTGTTGCTGTGACCACAGCAGAGGAGCAGGATGACATGCCTTTGAACCTGGAGATAAGTGTTTCTAAGGATATTTTCTCCAGTGGTCGAACAGAGATAGCACCAAAAATAAGCACAGCATCATCACTGGACTATACAGATGCCTCACTAGAGGCAATTGCAGCATCACTAGAAGCTCTCTCCTCACCCATGATTCCTGGTGATGAAAAGTATCAGATGGAACGTGAGATTCTTGAGCTGGAGAAGATAAAACAGCAACGTCTTGCTGAAGAACTAGAATGGGAGAGGCAAGAGATCCAGCGCTTTCGGGAGCAGGAGCAACTTCTAGTTCAGAAAGAGCTAGAGGAGCTACAGTCCATGAAGCAGCAGATCCTGTGTCAACAAGAGGAAGAGAGGCAAGCGCACCTCATGATGCAAAAAGAGACATATGCTCAGCAACAGGAGCAGTTGGAACAGATTCAGAGACTCCAAGAGCAGCTGAGGCAGCAACTAGAGGAGCAAAAGTACAGACAAATGTATCCAGGTGAGATCCATGAGCAGACATTTGGACATATTGTGGGGACAGACAAAAAGATGGACAGTGGTTGTCAGACTGATGAAGAAGACAATACAGAAAAGGCCTACTCTGTGGGAAGAAAAAAGAAGAGTGCCAAGAAGAGTGTAGATAGTTGTGTACAAACAGATGATGAAGACCAGGATGAGTGGGAAGTTCCCTCTCGTGGCAGACGTAGTAAGACACGAGGTGGTAAATACAGTACTGGTGATAGTTGTGGAGTTTCAGTGCAGGCACTTACAGAAATTTCTGTACAGACAGATTCCTTAGGAACGCTTAGAGGACACACTGTACAGACGGACACTAGAGTTGATTTTCCAAGCTATGATAGAACTTCCTCTCCTAAGAGACGCCCTACCCCTTTAGAAATAAGCCAGTCGCCACATCTCAAAACAGATAACTCCTGTCTACAGGTTTCTCCCATTCCCCCCAAATCCCCCAAAGTCCTATATTCACCAATATCACCTTGTATGTCCCCTAGTAAATCCCTTGAATTTGTTTCCTATGAAAAATCAAGTGGAGACAACAGCCCACAGAAAACATCTTCTGCCGATCCATCCAAAGTGGTTCCTGGTAGTCCAAGGGCAAAGGCCATTCAGCGGTCACTGTCTGACCCAAAACCTATAAGTCCTACTTCAGAAGAAAGAGGAACCAATTTCCAATTTTCTGAGGGTTACTCTGTGAGTACACCTTTTAGACTTTCAATATTTATGGTTTGACATTCAAATCCTAATGAAATATTCTCGGATGGTTTTATCATGCTAATACTATGTAATTCATTTGTTTAATTAATGCTTGATTATTGCTATGCTGTCAGTTTACATTATTTGATTTCCTCAATTGTTTTAACTTTTTTTATTTGCGTTTATTGAATCGTTCTAAAAATATACAGTGCACTCCACTAATATCGGCACCCTTGGTAAATATGAGCAAAGAATGCTTTGATATGTTGTCTTTATTGTTTAACCTTTTAATCTTTTGTTCAAGTTCAAGTGGTTTATTGTCATTTCAACAAAACACAGCTGGTACAGTACACAGTGAAACGAAACAGCGTTCCTCCAGGACCATGGTGCTACATAAAACAACACACTAACCACATGAGACGACACAGAACTAAATAAGATCTACACTTTCTAGACAAAGTGCACGTGCAGACGTGTGCTAACAACGCAGGACAGTACAATACTACTAAAACAGGACAATTGGCACAGTAAGTGACAGTGTAGCACTGAACAGTACACAGTTTTAGTGTGGAAGTGTCTGATACATAGGTAGTGCAGAAGATTGGTGCCAAGGAGTAACAATATAATTTAAAAATGGTATAAATATGAACATAACATGCTATGACTTAGTATTCAGCAGATTAGCTTATACCAAATATGGGCATAGCAGTTATTGTGGTAGCAGCTAGGTAAAGTGTATAATCGTGACAAAAATTAAATACTATATTTTTCTAATAGAGTAGTAGCAAAAATGTCAATGCAGGAATGTGCGAATATTACAATGGGAGTGGGGAGGTGTTCACTTCAGAGAGTGTGTGAGTACGTGCATGGTTCAGTCCAGTCTCTGAGTATTGAGGAATCTGATAGCTTGGGGGAATAAGCTGTTACACAGGCTGGCCATGAGGGCCCAAATGCTTCGGTACCTTTTTCCAGATGGCAAATTGTTAAATTAATTCACAAAATTACTCTGCTCTCATGGATATCAAACAATTGCAAACACACAAAGGTTTATCAAAAATATCTAAAAATATAGGTGTGCAACAATTTTGGTCACCCTTTTAGTCAATATTTTGTGCTACCTCCCTTTGCCAAGATAACAGGTCTGAGTCTTCTCCTATAATACCTGATGAGGTTGGAGAATACATGGCAAGGGATCTGAGACTGTTACTCCATACAGAATCTCTCCAGATCCTTCAAAAGGTCCACGCTGGTGGACTCTCCTCTTCAGCTCACCCCACATGTTTTCTATGGGTTTCAAGTCAAGGGACTGGTATGGCCATGCCAGGACCTTGATTTTGTGGTCAGTAAAGCATTTTTGTGTTGATTTTGATGTATGTTTTGGATCATTGTCCTGCTGGAAGATCCAACCATGGCCCATTTTAAGCTTTCTGGCGGAGGCAGTCAGGTTTCATTTAATATCTGTTGATATCTGTTGATATTTGATAGAGACCATACTGCAATGTATCCTAACAAACTGTCCAGGTCCACTGGCAGAAAAACAGCCCCAAAACATTAAATAACCACCAACATATTTAACCGTGGGCATGAGGTACTTTTCCATATGGATACCTCCCCGTGTGCCAAAACCACCTCTTGTGTTTATTGCCAAAAATCTCTATTTTGGTTTTATTTTACCATAGAACCCGATCTGATTTGTTCCAGTAGTGTCTGTAAAACTGAAGACACTCGAGTTGTTTTTTGATGAGAGTAGAGGCTTTTTTCTTGAAACCAAACAACTTGTGGTGATGTAGGTGACCTCGGATTGTAGTTTTGGAGACTTTCTGACCCCAAGACACAAGTAACTTCTGCAATTCTCCAGCTATGATGGTTGAAGACTTTCTGGCCACACGAACCATCTTCTTCACAGTGTGTTGAGACAATATAGACACACATCCAGTTCCAGGTTGATTCAAAACATTTCCAGTTGACTGCAACTTTATAATTATTGCGCTGATGGTGGACATGGGCATTTTCAATGCTTGTGCTATTTTCTTTTAGCCACTTCCCATTTTGTGAAGCTCAATAACCTTTTGCTGCACATCACAGCTATATTCCTTGGTCTTACCCATTGTCATGAATGACTAAAGTGTTGCATGCATTTTGACCTAAGGTTACCTCATATTTATAACCCCGTGAAAAAGAAAGTCATGATTGAACAATTTCCTGTTCCTAGTCACCCAAGTGCACTAAAAAATTTAAAATATCAATGGAAATATATACGTTAAATATATTTTTCTCCTATGAATTCATAGGGGTACCAATAATTGTTGCACATCTATATTTAACAAAGATATAGTTTTTTGTAAACCTGTGTTGTATTTGCAATTGTTTGATATCCGTGAGAGCAGAGTATTTTTGTGATTTTGTTTTTTAACAAAATATAAAAACGTCAAACAATAAAGACACTTTTTCACAGCCTCATTACTCATATTTACCAAGGTTGTGAATATTAGTGGAAAGCACTGTAATAGCCAATATGAACATTACATTTGTCTCATTTCCCTCCTTGGGCTTGATTTTCATTAGTTTGCTTCCTCTCTGTTTAATTTATGAAAACTTTGCTGATGCAGCACAATAAAAACTCTAGAGTACATGTAACTTTTTATTAAGCATTTTACCATGGTATCTTTGCTCTCTACTAAACTATATGCAATGTTTGTTGTATGGGTTTGGAATTTAAAACATAATTAGAACACTTTATCAAGCAGAATAGGAATATACTGTTATCGCCACCAAAATCAAAACATGAAAGGCATGTCTTCAATGGGTTCTCAGATTTGAGATCAATTTAAAGATGAAGCCTGACAAAAGTCTTTAGCAGTATGAATCTCACAGTATCTAATTGTGTTGTCAAACGTATCAGTTATTATAGTTAGTGTTAATAAGATCTTGAAAATTAAGAAATAGGTATTTGTATAAAATTAAGAAAATCGTATCATCGTTACATGTGTGGTATATAATTTGTATTATTTTTTTCTCTGGCAGGGTAAAGGATCTCCAAGTAGCACTCCCCCGGGCACACAGAAGAAAGTGAAGCGAACCCTTCCTAACCCACCTTCAGAGGAGGAGGCTGCCAATGCTGGCCAAACGGCATACAGCACTGCCTCTGCCCGTCGCCGCCTTTGCCGAAGCTCAAACATGGCAAGGGCAAAAATCTTGCAGGATATTGACCGTGAACTGGATCTGGTAGAACGGGAATCTTCTAAGCTTCGTAAGAAACAGGCCGAATTGGATGAGGAAGAGAAAGAGATTGATGCTAAATTGCGCTATCTGGAGATGGGCATCAACAGAAGGAAAGATGCTTTGCTTAAGGAAAGAGAGAAGAGGGAAAGGGCATATCTGCAAAGCGTTGCAGAGGACCGTGACTACATGTCTGACAGTGAAGTGAGCAATATCCGGGAGACAAGAAGAAGTGATGGTAGAGAGGAAGTGAGTGGACATGGAATTGAAAGACCTCACACTGCTCCACAATCTGAACTAGAGGAGTTTGTTCCACCACAGACTAAATATGAGTATGGAAAGTACTCTCAATATCATTACCCACAGTATCAGCAATCCCTATACCAGGCTCAACAGCCCTACCAGTCCCAATCAATCTACTCATCTGTGCCCTCTCTCACTGCTTCACAGCAGCAGAGCTACCACCAGATGCTGCTACTACAGCAAAAAGCGAGACAACAAGCTGCACTTTTGTCTGAACTAGATGCCACCAAAGTGTCGACGAACTATGAAAACTCATCCTATCTGGGAGGGAAATATGGCAATCATCTTGACCTGCATGGTTTGGAAGAACATGGAGGCAGCATGGCAGGAAGTCCCATGTCCAATGTGTCTGCAGACTCTTTCTATGCTGACTTAGATCAACATCACCAAACATCCAGAAATTATCTGCTCCTAGAGGATGCAACTGAGCTTACCAAGAGCACATCTGGTCACTCATCCACCAATTATGGAATTGCTGAGAGGGAACTGGCCAAAGCAGAGCGCCTGCTGAGATGCACAGCAGCAGATGTTGGCACTGATTACCTTGGCAGCTCCTCAAGACTTCATTCCTATGGAAAGACTCAAGATGATGAAGACCCGATGGAAGAACCATATGAGTTAAAGCTTCTAAAGCAGCAATTGAAGCAGGAGTTTAGGAGGAGCACTGGAGGGACTGAGAGCTTAGAACAGTTGGCTGGCCTCTCACATCAGTATACTACTAGCACAGGTGTAACTAGTGGTGGCTATAGGGCTTTCCCCAAGACAGAGAAGTACAGCATAAGTAGATTAACCTTGGAGAAGCAGGCAGCCAAACAGCTTCCAACATCTATGCTCTACCAGAAACACAAAAGTACCAGCAGCATTGGAAAATACTCCATCCAGGACAATAGGGGTTTGGACACAGATTATAGTAGTTACTTGGGATCTAGTGGCGCGTCACCAAGATCAAGCAGATTATTACAGGATGAGATCACTTTTGGGCTTCGCAAGAACATTACAGAGCAGCAGAAGTACCTGGGATCAACTCTAGGGGTCAATCTGGCAGGTTCACTTAACTTAGGCCAGAGTCTGAACTTGAGTTCTGGGGTGAGGTCATCTCTAGGAGAGGAGTCTTCTTATCCAAGTGGGAGCCGCTCCCGGCCCACCTCTAGGCCTTCCTCTATGTATGGCCTGGATCTGTCTATCAAAAGAGACATCTCTAGCTCATCATTGAGGCTCAAATCAGAGGGTGACCCTTCCTCAGAGACTTCTGCCTATCAGGCACCATCAGGTAGGACAAAGCCTACCAGTTTGCCTATTGGTCAGGGTGGTCGTGGGAGAATCCCAATTGTGGCACAAAACTCTGAGGAAGAGAGCCCACTGAGTCCGGTGGGTCAGCCGATGGGTATGGCACGGGCATCTGCAGGTCCGCTCCCGCCTATATCCGCCGACTCCCGTGACCAGTTTGGGTCATGTCTCTCTCTCCAGGATCCCCAGCAGCAGCACCTCAGGGAAGACCCTACCAGAGGGCGCAACTATATGCTCATAGATGACCTGCAGGGCACACTGTCTGATAGTGAAGGTAATATTTATTTCCTTCTGCTAGGATACCAGATCCTTCCCATTTTCTTCAATTTACTTTGGCTGTCATCTGCTCTTTCTTTCCTGAATATTATTCAAGTATCTATGTAAAAGCCTTCATTAATCAGTTAACTATGTTGCAATAATAGTATCTTACTGTCAGTACCTTATTAATTTATTTTTGTTTGGTTATAAATTTGAATTCTTTATATTTCAATTATCTGTTGGCTGTCTATTTTGTTTTCTATTTAGTTTATATAGAATGATTTTATGCAATTTAATTCATTTGTACTTTGGTAAAAATGCATGAATAAAAAGCATTAAGTATGAGAACTCTAAGAGGATTTGTTGTCTAGCTTTATAATCTTTGTTAATATTCTAGCTTTGTATATAGGGTAGTTTATTCTAAGTAATGTGCTTGTATCAAATATGGAGAAACAAAAAGCTATTTGTTATAAAAAAAAAATAATAAAATAAAAAAGTAACCCCAGAGGCACAAATGCTCTACTGTAATTGTATATTTCAAATTAAGAAATAAGATATACCCCAAGAAAAATATGTACAGTGGCTGCTGCTAATATTGGCACTCTTGGTAAATATGAGCAAAGAAGGCCGTGAAAAATCTTCTTTATTGTTTAACTTTTTGATATTTTTTTTTTAAATAAAATTCACAACAATACACTGCTCTCATGGATATCAAACAATTGCAAACACAACACAGTTTTATCCAAAAAAAATCTTTGTTAGATATAGATATAGCTGTATTATTGAACAGTTGTGTCTGATTTATTAAATTATTAGACTTGACATGTATTTAGGTTTGCAGTCATTCTATAGCCTGTTAATATCTGAAAATATAGACATTTGGCAACAATATTTTGACATTTGTCCTCTCAGTGCAGTGATTTTTGTTGTACTTTTGTTTGATTTACCTAAGTTATTATAACTTAATTTTATTTGCATGCATGTTTTGTGCTCATACAACAATAAATAAATGGATTGCATGTATTTTCTTTTTGTTTGTGAATAAACTTTCTTGCTTGCTTGCACGAGGGTCTACACACTTCTGCATGCCATGCTTTTCTTATACTTATGCTATAAATAATTGCTTGTATGCATATACATTATTTATTAATGTATAAACTGTACATGATGGCATTTACATAATATACCTGACTAATTATTAATTTTTTTGTAAGTTAATATTTTACAAACTCAGTGATTGATGACTCAGTGCATATTTCATTTTATTTTATTTTATTTATATGGTCTCCAAACATTTAATACCATATGATGAACGCATCATATGTTCCATATGGAAGTAAATGCATTTGCCTTGATTACAGCACTAAGTGAATCCCTGGTGGGTCTGAACAGAGATGATCCAGGAAACACACATGAAAATGTCACAGACGGTAGAGTATGACCACCTTAGCTTTCAGCTCCCTCATCCCTCCCTTCTAACACCCACCATTTACCCGCCCTCTAACACCCAATACCAAGCCCACCCACTGTACCATAACCACCCAATTTCCAATCACCCATAAGCCCATGGTCCACTATATTGACTGAAAATTCTTCTCCATGACAACATATGGAGGGTATGATAAGCACACATTATGTATGTGCAGTAGTGGATCAATGCATATAGTCTCAGGTTGTGTTGCATGCTCTGCTCTCAGTAACCCAGTGTTTCTAAATAAGCTACAATACCAACACTATAAAGTATATACAATGTCTCACCTGTTAGTCATTTACATTTCATGATTTATTGATTAGGTAAGTACATTACAAATATGTTACTCCATTACATATACAACATCTTAAAATCTTTAAAATTATTAGACCTCATTTTTTACTTGAATCTAGTCTTCATTTTCATATCATGGTATGTTTGACTGTCAAAGTTTTTTTTCACACTACATTCCAATTAAATCTAAGGCAAAAGAGCAAGAATTTATATATAAAAAGTATATAATTATACAGTATATATATATATTGGCACCCTCACAAAAGAAATACTCTTCTCTCATGGATATCAAACAATTGCAAACACAACCCAGGTTTATCCAAAATATATATATATACAGTGCCTTGCGAAAGTATTCGGCCCCCTTGAACTGTTCGACCTTTTGCCACATTTCAGGCCTCAAACATAAAGATATAGAACTGTAATTTTTTGTGAAAAATCAACAACAGGTGGGACACAATCATGAAGTGGAACCAAATTTATTGGATATTTCAAACT
>JAFFST010049084.1:36394-48834 GCA_022414735.1 Noturus placidus | reverse complement strand
GCCCAACCAGTTATTAGGTTTAGGGGGGCAATCACTTTTTCACACAAGGCCATGATGGTTTGGATTTTTTTTCACCTTTAATAATAAACACCTTCATTTACAAATTGCATTTTGTGTTTACTTGTGTTGTCCTTGACTATTGTTTAAATTGGTTTGATGTTCCGAAACACTTAAGTGTGACAAACATGCAAAGGAACAGGAAATGAGGAAGGGGGCAAACACTTTTTCACACCACTATATATATATATAATATTTTTTATTTTATTTAGAGTCACTTCTACAATATGAAATGGATCACTAAATGAGCACCATAGCTTTAAATATGTATTTATTAAGTGTACTGTATGTTATTACAAACGTGTTAAATAATGTTAGTTAAGGGAACTGTATAAATGTAGCCTACTGTAAAGTGCTAGAAATACTTCCAGTCCTTCCTCTTAAAATAATATTACCTTAATAATGTTTAAATGTGAATGTTTTTATGTACTTACGGTATAATAAGCTCAGGATTCGAAAATGTAAAACGTGTAAAGAAGTTTAATCTGAGGAATTGAAGTGTTTGGTATCTATCCAATGAATAAGGCCAACAACAACAAAAAAACACAAGACACTAAAAGCTGACTTTAATATGGAAGCAATCACTTTTTTGTGAGATTTCACAAATCTGTAGCCCACAAAATAGTGAGGTCTCAATTAGAAAAAAAAGCTCTTCAGAGAGAATTGTAGGCTTTGGTGTGAAGAGGGACCAGGTTTCAGGCTCCCAGAAGTGCTTTAACTTAATTAAGACCAAAAAGCCTTCAGTCACCTCAGCTTTTGAAGGCAAATACTGACAACCATGACTGATGCAATGCTGCTGGACTGCTGAGGCGAGGCAAAGCGGTATTAATTGAGAGACAACAGAAGGTAGAGAACTTCTGCAAGCACACCATCTGGATTTCCTAGCTGTAGTGCTAGTTGGGTTGATAGTAATTGATACTTTTATGTATTATTTATGTTTATTTGCCAGAAGCGTTCACAGGGTATCTGGTTGATACTAAAGATGTGCATCAGGACTGGGATCCAGTGGGATGTAACAAAAAGGTCCACAGTGAGCGGGAGGTTTTTTATATTTATTTTTATTTTCATGCAGGTCAGATAAAAAGCTCACCGAATAGAGAGAGCATTTTTTTTTATTAACATACATTTAGACCGTTCATTCATTCATCCTTAATAACTGCCTGATCCAGGTCTTTGTGCTTTAAATTCGCCTATTAGTTTCTTTATATTTTGCTTAGAACATATTGTGGGTAGGTACAAACAAAAATGTGCACACAGGATAAAAAAATAAAGTCCCATTCACATGTCTAATTGAGAACCATTATGAACTTGGGTGATGTTGCTGAGGCTGAAGAACTTTTTTTGTAGTGTTTCCTGGGGCATAGATAGGGTTTGGGCCACTACACCCACTTGGTGGCTGTGGCTCAGTTGGTAGAGTGGGTTGTCCACTAATCCACTAATCGTAGGGTTGGTGGTTCGAATCCCGGCCCGGGTGATCCCATGCTGAAGTGTCCTTGGGCAAGACACTGAACCCTAAGTTGCCCCCAATGGCAAGCTAGCACCTTGCATGGCAGCTCTGCTACCATTGGTGTGTGAGTGTGCTCTCATTAGTAAGTCGCTTGTAAATGTAAAATGATATTTCTGTAAAGCTGCTTTGAGACAATGTACCATTGTAAAAAGCGCTATACAAATTGATTAATTATTATTATTATTATATTATTACTTGGGATTTCAATTTGGCCACAAATATAGATAGCCTACAGATACCATATATATATATATATATATATATAATGAGATGAATGTATTTGGTAAATAAAGCTGATGTTCTCTGTTCTGTGTGTGTATAAATGTATTTAGCTGAGGAAGAAGACATTAGAGGTCAGTGTATGGGACTATGACAAGTGCTCCTCCAATGACTTCTTGGGAGAGGTGGGAAATCAGACATTTTATACACACAATCACACATACACATAATCTCAACCCAGCGCCATGAAACCAGGTTCTGTTGCATGCTGTAGGTGCTGATAGACCTGTCCAACACTGCTCAGCTGGATAACGTGCCACGCTGGCTGCCGCTGAAGGAGCAGTGTGAAGGAGAACACCATCGGCGCTCACACTCAGGCCAGGGACGCCAACATTCGGCCAAAGTTTCCAGCGGGCACTCACCCAAAACATCTGGGCACAGCAGTCAGGACTCACCTAAATCCTCTGTCATCAAGAGTCGCAGCCATGGCATCTTCCCTGATCCTGCCAAGGGTAAGTTCTGCTCTGTATTCATTTTTAACGCTGGATTCCCACTCTTTCCTGGCTGTCTTCCTTTTGTGTTCCTTTTCATCTTAACTACTTAGACTTGCACTCTCTATTTTGCTGTCCTTGCTATTCTTGTTCTTCTGTCCCTGTCCTCTGCCCCTCCATTCCTCTTTCAAAGTGTCTCCAGCCTATATGACTCTTTCATTGTAGCTTTGGCTCCATACTCTATCCATATGCACAGCAAATCCCCAGTGTTGAATTAAAGATATAGTCAGTGACTTTAAAAGACACACCCCCAAAACATATGTCTGAATGCCAATGCAAGAGGTAGATCTTGTGAATTGGCAAGAAACTGACTGCCATTCTTGTCCTGATTGGTTGGATAGTGGTGATCCACATCATTTCTTTTATATATATTTATACCGTTGAATTCTCGAATCTGATTCATCAGATTAATTTTCTATAACAGAAGTGCTGGCTGTAAGTCAAATCATGAGTACTATTAATGTATATGTATATATTAATGCAGTTATTAAATAAAATATTTAGTAATAACTCGCACATGGACTTATCTGGTGGCTATTATTGTACTGGTTTTAAAATGTGCTGTTATTTAACAATGAAAAACAGAGACCGGCGATCTGAGCAGATTATTTTTATTGACAGAATATTCTTTTATTGACAAATTTCTGATCCCACATTTAAAAACTTGCAGTGTTTAAATAAGTCCAGTACACATGTGAAATAAGTGCACATGAATGCTGTGGGGTAAATTCAACACTGCGGATTTTACTGTGCATGGGTTTAGCTCATAATACCACTACGCTCTCCAGCTCTCCATTTTAGCCTTCCCATACACGGTGAGACCAGGTTGGCCAAAAAAAAACACTCACTAATGTCACTGAATTTTAAGCAACGCGGTTAACTATTTAAAATGAAACATCAATAAACAGTATTAAATAAATAAAACTTTCTAAAAAAAAGTCAAAAATTCTTCAGGCAAGTTGAGGGAAGCAGAAAACAGGAAGCTCAGCATAATATTTTGGTTGTTTTAGATACACAGGTTCCCACTATTGAGAAATCTCACAGTAGTCCCAACACGTCGAAGCCGTCTCCCTCAGAGGGCCAAGCCCGCTCCCATGGAACCCCGCGCTCTCACGGCAAAAGTGCCGCATCCCGGGCACACCTTGAAGACGCCATGGCAACAGCTGAAGTTGCCAGTGAACAGCATCGCCTCCAACCAAGTAAACGACGCAAATAAAGCCCCCACAGCATGGCTGCCTTCACACTCATCTGCTCTTCCTTCTGTTCCTTTTTTCTTTGCGACCCGTTTGTTTTTGTTGTTTTTTCTTTTTTTTTCTTTTTCTTTACTATATATATGTTATTTTTGGATTTTCTCTCCCTTATTCTGGTCCCATGTGGTCACAGTCTGTTCACCTCACCACTTCCTCTCCTGTATGTTCTGCCCTGTGTGTCGAAGACACTTCACTACTCGCATACTGCACGCATTCACACTTGCACACTCACTTGCACTAGAGCCAGTTCACTTAATAAATACATATTTAAAGCTATGGTGCTCATTTAATGATCCAGTTCATATTGTAGAAGTGACTCTAAATAAAATAAAAAATATTATATATATATATATATATATATATATATATATATATATATATATATATATATATATATATAATATTAAAAATAAGTAACATCACCAACCCATCATCCATGCTGTATCTAAACTATAGCAATAACCAGTAATAAAATAACTATTGTGTCCTTTAAAGCTGAAGCACAAAATGAAATAAATAAATAATATAACATAATATAAATTAACTTAAGCACATCGATGCTCACTAGCTAGCAGGTGAACAAGTTGCATATTAAACGACTGCGGGATCACTGTCAGAGAATCTGACCCAATATGTCGAGTCCCCTGCGTCCTGGTATCCTGGTATTTTGGGCGTGTCTGCATGAGCAAAACGGATTGCTGCAGTAACCAAGACACAAAAATAGCTGGGTTCAGCCATATTATTGTCCAATTAGGTTTAGCCACAGCTGCAACGGGACCCTGCTCACCAGCACTAAGGGAGTTTTCTTGGCTGCCAACTGATCCCAGACTTCCGCTGACTCCTCCATTTTCCGAGCCTTTCCTTTTCATTGTCCCAATGGGTCATGTCTCAAATAACCAAGCTTTTTCTGCTGTTCTTTGCACCAACAAACTGGCTGTGCATGAGGCCTCTACCGCGCAACCACCCTGCCTACCCTCTCTATCTACTCTCATTGTGGCTACTGCCAGCTCACAATGCACCTCAGTGTATGCGCTATGCCCCCTACCTGTTCCCTCAGCCAGGGAGGGCTCACACTGTGGCTGCATGTGACTATAAAGTAAAACGCTGGTGGTTTCCATGTTGTACAGAGTTCATACTCTGAGACTCCATCTCGTTGCCCTTTCCCTAACTTCCCTTGATCCCTTCCTCGTCCCTTTTCCTCCAATGTTTTGGGTTTTTTACGTGACCTCACCCCACAACCTTACCCAGCCCAAACTGGTTGCCTCTCCCTGAGGCAACAGAGGCACAGCGTAGCAGGTGTACTCACCATACAGAGAGCCCTGCCCGACACACCGGGCAATGAGATCACTGACGGCCGTCACCTGACCCTCCGAAAAGCCATGTCGGAAGAAAGGCCTCAGCGGGATAGAGGTGAGAGAGAGAGAGAACGAGAGAGAGGATGCTGGATTACTAACGCACATCTACAGGGAGATGAAGAGGGCTAGACACTCCACAGATAATTCATGCAGCAAGACTCAGTCTTCTTCCACACTCCATCAACATGCTTCACTACAACCAGATGAATACAAATTTATTAGCTTGTCATGTAACCCAACACGTCAGCTAACTGTAGAGGTCATTTATGTTAATCAGTGGTGTTAGTGAAGCACTCGGAGCCAGTGTTGAGGAGTGTGTTTAGAGAAGGCTGTGTGCATGAATTATGTGTCAAAACCAAAATCATGCATTTCACTCCACACCATCACTCATCACTCAACAGCAAGGTACAACAGCTCTGTAAGACTTAATAGGGAAATTAAAATGCACATTTTCCCAATCAAGTTTAACAACCATTAACCACAATATAAATAGAATTAAACACATCATACCAGACTTAGCCTTATGCGATTATCCAGGCTACACACAAATAGTCAATACACTTACTAATGAATGATTTCTTCTGTGTGTAAATGCTTCTGCTTCTGTTCTGTGCAATCTGCTCTGCATATCTGTGTTCTTCAGAGTTTTGTCAATAGATGATGTCTTGTATGCTGCTTACATGTAGTTTGTAGTGCATTGTAAATGTGTGCATGTACACCACTGCTAAAAATGTGGAATCATTTGCGATACTGTTGAATACTATGCTATAAGTGTTGATTAATTTTCTACAATAGCAGGTCTGACGGTAGTAATTCAAATCACAGGTTTACATTAATGCACTCCTTCTAATGTTTTTAGATTCTTTTTTTAAACGAGTGCACAATCTTTGACTAGGTGAAGTTTTCTAAAAGGTGACATTATTTAGCATTTGCTGCATTTGGTGTTTTATTATCTTCATGAGGGAGAGAAGAAAAGAGATTTTTTTAACGCAATAAGTGATAACAGGAACTAACTTGTTTTGCGGACACTCTACAACAGTAAATGTAACTACAGTATAATCTAATAAAATGAATGACAATAGAAAATGCAGTGGTATGAAAGGAAGTCCTGTAAGTTTTAAAATAAGTAACTTCTTTGGTCATGTGTCAGGCCACATCACATCACCCCATCTTTGATTATGTTTCTGTAACAGTCGTTTTCAAAGTGGGGACCACAGCCTCTTTGGGGGCCGCCAGGTGGCGCCTAAGGGGCCTCAACAATTTGGTGTGAAAAATAAATTCTCACTCTCAGACAACCACACACACACAATCAAATCCTAATTTAATGTAATGTAAAGATGTAAGATGTAATTATTAATAATAAAAAGGTGGATATATTCAGAAGTCTGTATTTTTAATGTGTTTTAAAGACATCTTGCGAAAGGGGGGCCTCGGTGAAATGTTAATGCCATTTGGGGGGCCTTACCCTGGAAAAGTTTGAGAACCCCTGCTCTATAACATCACACCCTAAGTATTTAATTCCTTGTGTAATAGAATACTTTTTTTTTTTTTTTTCGAAATACTTTAAAAAGTCAATAATAAATTGACCGTGTAAATGATTACCAAAACAACAAAAAGTATGTTTGATGTTCAACTAATAATTTCATGTATTTGTGTTATTAGAGGCTAAATAATATATTGTAATATGTAATACATTGTAATGTGTTTTATAAAACAACACTAAAGATGTAACTTATAACTTAAGTGGCCAAAAATTGATCCAAATTAAGATGTACTGCTCTTTAACAAAGAAAAGTGCAATCATTGGACACTCAGACAGTGATTATTTTTCTTTTAACTGGATATTAATAACACTGCAACATTATTCACAATGCTGTCTACAGCTGTCACGAACATTTCGATGTACATGCAGTTCTATTTATCGTTCTGTACCCAGGTAAAAATACTTTAAAACTTTCTTTGTACAAGTGAATTGCGTAATAATCTTATTTTATAAGATTGGAAAAACAATTTTAGCAGTGGTGTGTGTGTGTGTGTGTGTGTGTGTGTGTGTGTGTGTGTGTGTGTGTGTGTGTGTGTGTGCGTGCACATGTCTGTGGCTGTTAGATTGCTAATACTGCATGCAGTATACAGTAATGGGCAAACGTACTGTAAACGTTTATATATTTTACTGCATCAGTAGAAAAGAGTAAATTTTAAATTTACAAACATTAATTTACCTAAATGTTACAGGGAACTTTTTGCATTTCATTTCAACTAAATGAGAGTGTACCTAATGTATTAATAATTTATGCAGTTTTTACTCTTTACTGCTCTTTATTTAGCAATTATATTTATCTTTATTTATCTCGCAAAACTGTTTTCTTTGCACAGTACTGTAGTAGTCAGAAGCATGTGGACAGAGTGTGTGGCAGATCTTGGAGGCCATGCTTGTTTCCTGTTCTAAGCATGTTTTGAACTCCTATTGAAGTCTTTAGGCCAGTGGTAGTTCTCCATTATGCAAGACAGGATAATAGTCTAACTTATATAGTACACTTTGGAAACAGCGTCCCGCAGCCATAGATCTGCTGATGCTCCTGTTACTGCAGCCTCATTGGACAGCGGTCTGAGTGGCAGTGCCTTCAGTCTATTGGAAGAAGAAGAAGAAGAGACTAACGGAGTGAACAGCGCCATCTTTCAGGTTCCAAGATTGTACGTTCGCCATGTTTTTTGGGTTTTTTTTTTTTTTCATCTTTTATTCTCATTTCAATTAAATAGTAGTACCTAGAATATACTGTGAACATGCCTACTATTACTAATACTTAGGAGTTAACATATTAATCAATACTTTTGATATAGTTTTTATATCAAAATTATTTTCATCTTTGTCTTTTTATGTAGCGGAAAGATTCCAAATGGCACTGACATTGTGAAGTCAATACATGGAGACACAGAGGGTATGTGTGTGTGTGTGTGTGTGTGTGTGTGTGTGTGTGTGTGTGTGTGTGTGTGTGTGTGTGTGTTTAAACTGTAATAAGAGAACTGTGTCATAAGTAATATATTGTACACTATATTGTGTCATAATGATACAAGCATTTAATGTTAAACATTATTGTTTGAATCCTGCCTCTGCCCTGTGTGTGCCTGCCCATGCTTCAGGGGTTTCCTCCAGGTACCCCGGTTTCCTCCCCCAGTCCAAAGACATGCTCTGTAGGCTGATTGGCATTTCCAAATTGTCCATAGTGTGTATGATTTTGCCCTGTGTTGGGTTGGCACCCTGCCCAGGGTGTGCCCCAATTCTCACGGTAGTCAAAAATAAATAAATAAACAGAAGAGATGGAAACGACTGCGAGTTAGAACAATAAAGGATGACTCACTCTTTTCTGGTTCATCTTCTCTTTATCTTTTTTTTAAGAAACAACAAGGTATGAATAGACAAACTAATTCAACTCAAAACAGGTGCACACAGTAGGTAACAGACCAATGACAGGACAGGGATCAAGTCAAGTCAAGTGTCTATTGTCAAGTGTCTAATAAGACTTACACCTTTCTACATAAAGTGCGCGTGCAAATGTGTGCAAACAACACAGGACAGTACAGCAACCAAAACAATGGCATGTGATGAAACATAAACAAAAGCACATGGCGTAAAAAAGAATGAGAGCCAGTATCTCTCTGCATGCTGGGAAATGTACTGTGTACAAAGGAGGGGGGTTGGACAACTACGCTGCTGCTGGTTAGATGTTTTAATTGGTGGACTGTTTCTCAACTCTGCTGTGACACCTCAGATTTCTCTTTATAACAGTTTCTCAATCACTCTGCATGCTAGGTGTGGTCGACACTCACAAATAATAGCTTGGAAGCCTTTCCATCATGCACATGTAACTCTGAGAATAACTAAATATTTATTGCATGCCACATGTATATTGTGTGTGTGTGTGTGCGTTTAGGTAAAACCCAGGTAATGGGGGAGATAAAGATTGCTCTGAAGAAGGAGATGAAGACTGAAGGAGAGAACCTGGTACTGGAGATCCTTCAATGCAGAAACATCACCTACAAATTTAAGACTCCTGACCACCTGCCAGGTATCATGATTATGGCGATTAACAATGGGCAGATTGTTAAACGCACATTATTATTACAGCACTTGCACTGCAATCATTTCAACAAGAATGAAGGCTTCTACTTTTGGGTTTTGTACAAATGAAAAAATATACATTTAAATTTCAAACCTGAGATTTTCCCATTCAAATAGATTGAGGGAATGTCTGTCTATACACAGCACAGGAGAACACTCTCACTTATTCTCTCCTCATTCTTGCTTCCTTCTCTATTTTCTCTATTCTCTCATTGCTTCTCTCTTTTTTCTTTATATCTGCTTATTTTTATTTTGCAATCTGTCATTGTCTTTATCCATTCCTCATTCTTCCTTTCTGCCTCCCTGACTTTCATTCTTTTCTGCAGGCACTTTGTCCCCTCTTCAAATGCAATTCAATTTAGCTCATATTGATTTATAAGTATATTACACACACACACACACACACACACACACACACACACACACACTGCTGCTGCTGCTCCTCACTGCTGTTGTGTTTTTAAACAGACATGTACGTGAAACTCTACGTGGTGAATGTAGCCACTCAGAAGAGGATCATTAAGAAGAAAACTCGGGTGTGCCGTCACGACCGCGAGCCGTCCTTCAACGAAACTTTCCGTTTCTGCATGAACCCCACTGGACATTCCATTCAGGTGAAGTGTCAACAGCGTCATCACATTCATTATGTCCTAGAGAGATGAGCACAGTTATAGTGGCTTGATTGGCTGTGAGTCAGCACATTAGGTTTCCACTCTAGGTACGTTGCTAATTTACAGCACTTAAGGCTACAACAGGGCTTTTGTTACAACCAGCTGCTCTCAACCTCTTCTTTTTTCGTTTAGGTCAAAATGACCTATTTAAAATTATTACTGAGAACTTAAAGTCCAGGCTCAAATGATCTAAATATGAACGCTTATTTATATTCCAGAGATTATGTTCATTCATATGAAACAAAGGGTGATTTTTAATGCTTTGTGTTGAGGTTCCCTTTAGTTAATATTCATAAACCTCAATTTCAGCTTTAATAAACCATAGGCAATGTTTAAAAAGTAAGAAGTATATTAATACAAATATTAACATTCGTTTAAATGTTAAAGAAAAGCACCTGCATTGATTACTGCTTATGAAAATACAGGGGGGAAATAACAGCGTATCATTGTCCTCATATCCTCCTATGTTGAGAATTCTAATTCTGTAAATGCAGCAAGTGCCTTTTTTTGCCTCGGTTCTGAATTTCTTCCAGTTAACAACGGGAAATATGTTCCTTAAGATGCTGGACATGGTGGATTAATGCACGTCTTGAATTTTGTGACTCGTTTGGTTCATTAAAAAATTTATTAACAATGAATACAAAAGTCTATTATGTTGTTAATGTTTCTCATTGTGACTTGCACACCTATTCACCCTCCTTGAACCTTTCCACAATTTGTTGATTACGCTCTTTCTAAATGGTGTAATAATGCTTAATACAGTACTTTGGTTTGTTTGTATGACCTAATGTGTCCACTAATATCAGTTAAGAGAATCTTAATGTAAAGCTCTACTCCTATACAGTATTGTTATTCTTGCTAAAGATTAAAATTAAGATACTTTGGTTATTTTAAAATAAATACCACAATTACTAATACAGTAATGCAAGGTGCACAAACGTTTTACTGACTGGTGCATCTGGACAAAACTTTAAAGTTAGAGGAGTAGGAGTCGCAACATTGATGACATCAGATCACAGTGTCCGGCCAATTGAAATGCAGTTCCATGGACATGTTCTACCTACTTGGCTTTTGATAGCTATAATAGTGAACAAAACATAAGGGCTTTATCAATACCCCTTATTCTTTTTTTTTTTTTCATATAGCTCTTCCTGGTATCAAATGGGGGCAAGTTTGTGAAGAAGACTCTAATCGGTGAGGCCTACGTGTGGCTGGACAAAGTGGACCTGCGGAAGCGAATGGTCAGCTGGCACAAGCTGCTGGCCACCACAGCTCAAATCCAATCCTAGATGAAGCAGGACAGAGCACTGTAGTTTCACACACACACACACACACACACTACAGGCTAAAGTAGAGATCTTAACACACTGAGAAACGTAATCCCATATGTTTGAGAGATTATGCTAATCTGCACTGGGGTGAGGTGGGGATCAGGGAGCAGGAAGTGCGCTGCTTACGTAAGTGTGTCCTTGATTTACACTGGTTAAAGGTTAGCCTTAAACAGGGAGATGAGCAAACCAGGATAAAGGGTTGTGTAAGTGTAGAGCTGATTTCCATACATCTGTGTACACACACACACACACACATACAAGCACATTCTGCCACAAGGCTCCCTCACCTGTGTCTATGTGCGTGTGTGTCTGTGTGTATGTGTACACATATTTGTTTCAACGTAAATAGTCACCAGGTCACAAAAGATAGGATGGAAATGAATATGGTATGTTAATTCTTCTTACACTGCATTTTTTTTGGACATCTCACTGCCAAGTTCAGGGTTTGGAGTCCCACATATAGAGAAATTATGTATCAATAAACTCTAAGTATCAATCTTAGAAGTATTTAATTATGATTGTTTGCAGACAGTAGGTGGAAACTATTATTATATTATTTTTGTATCATAGATTTTGATTCATTATTAGAGTCACATTTATCACTTTGTTCTCTCTCTCTCTTTCTCTCTATATCAGATGTTATAATGTGTTGGAAGAAGAGATCTTATTAGTGGAGTTAAACTATATTTTGAAATATTTTATAGATATAAATAGCTGAAATCTGATTTACGTGGTGTTGTAGAAATACGTTCGTCTGATATCTACTCATATTTACACAGAATTAGCACTGACGCCCTCGTCAAATTCAATCTGAATTTGGTTGAGGTAAACCACTATTTTAGAAATGAACCGTTCTGTGGAGATGGGGTTGATCTGGTTTTAAGTCTGAATTATCTACCAGAGAAAATTCTTTTGCTTCATTTTTGTCATAAACCGACATGGAGAATCAGCCAGATCGGCTCTTCTCTACATTTCAATAGATGAATGTTGCCATAGGATGTTACAAACGTTCAGGTAAAACTTGTGAAGTCCAGCACTGTTCTCTTAGATGTTTTTGCACTTTGTCTTTAGCATGGATTGAATGTAATGTTCCATAGTATAAGATTATTTAGAGAAGGGCAGGCAAGCAATTTTCCCAGTCCAGTGTTGACATGCCTTTTCCTGTTAACCCCATGTCCTTAAATAGTCACTTAATTAAAATTCCCCGGCTGAATATGGCGATATTTTAAAACAAAGAGCTTAGGTATAGTCTTTAGGCTGGTTGTTTTAAATGTATAAGAAAAATAAATCCTCAAAACAGTCTTGCTAGGTGCCTTTAGGCCATGGTTCTCAAAGTGGGTTCTGTGAAGCATGGCAAGGGGTCTTGTGTGTGTGTATATATA
>JAFFST010049083.1:51247-56247 GCA_022414735.1 Noturus placidus | reverse complement strand
GTGTCTATAGGGGTGTGTCTATAAGGCTGTGTGTAGAAGGTTGTGTGTAGAAGGTTGTGTGTATAAGGCTGTGTGTATAAGGCTGTGTGTAGAAGGTTGTGTGTATAAGGCTGTGTGTATAAGGCTCTGTGTATAAGGCTGTGTGTATAAGGTGGTGTGTATAAGGTGGTGTGTATAAGGTGGTGTGTATAAGGCTGTGTGTATAAGGCTGTGTGTATAGGGGTGTGTGTATAGGGGTGTGTCTATAGGGGTGTGTCTATAGGGGTGTGTCTATAAGGCGGTGTGTATAAGGCGGTGTGTATAAGGTGGTGTGTATAAGGCGGTGTGTATAAGGCTGTGTGTATAAGGCTGTGTGTATAGGGGTGTGTCTATAGGGGTGTGTCTATAGGGGTGTGTCTATAAGGCTGTGTGTATAAGGTTGTGTGTATAAGGCTGTGTGTATAAGGCTGTGTGTACAGGGGTGTGTCTATAGGGGTGTGTCTATAGGGGTGTGTCTATAAGGCTGTTTGTATAAGGTTGTGTGTATAAGGCTGTGTGTATGAGGCTGTGTCTATGAGGGTGTGTGTATAAGGCTGTGTGTATGAGGCTGTGTATATGAGGCTGTGTATAAGGGTGTGTGTATGAGGCTGTGTGTATGAGGCTGTGTGTATGAGGCTGTGTGTGTGTGTTGTACCCCTTGCCACAGCCCTCTGGACCAACCAGTAGGAACGGCTGTGTGTTTTCGGCCTGCAGCCAGCCTGTGAAGTTGTGTAGCGCGTCCTGTGTGTGTGGAGTGTGTATGACGGGAAGTGTGTGCGTATATCCGAAGTCCTCCACGCACACTCCGTCTCCACGCTGCAGCTCATATGCACGCATTCGGCCCGAGTCACCATCGTAGCACAGATCCAGAGGGTTCCGCGGATCAGGAGGGATCTCACCTGCCCAGGTTAGCACCTACACACACACACACACACACACGTATACAAAACGATAATCCGCATGCGTACACACACACCCACACCCACAAACACACACACACACACACACACACAAACACAGACATTCTCTGACCTGCTTAGCAAACTGCTGTCGCGATTTGAGCTGCAGGTTTCCTCCGAGTCCACGGATCAACCCGACTATAAAATCCCCTCGCTCGCTCACCCCACTGAGATGGGACAAACCATTCAGGACAGCCCCTACAAGACTGGTCTCTACTGCACACTCCCCCTAGAGAAAGAAGAAGTTAAACACACACTGTGATATAGACATAAAAGAATACTTACATTACATTATAACTCCATGTCGAGTGTGTGTGTGTGTGTGTGTGTGTGTGTGTACCTGTGTGAGCACCCAGTCGAGTGCACGCTGGAAGTAATCATTAATCCAGTTCTCTAGATTGTCCCTGTTCTCCACCTGCTCTCTCCTTAACCATGCTTTTAGCAGAGCGCTCACGTCAGTGTCCTCATCGCTGTCCCACACACACACACACTTGTATAACACTTGTATACAGGATTATATTATGTTACACATGATTATAAGTTGTACTCAACTACCTAAGGAAGATGATGCCCATGCGGGAGATGGTGGCGGGGGAAGCACAGCTGAGGTCATGGGTCTCGAACAGGAAGTTGACATTCGGGCCGAACTGAATGCGTTCTCCGCTCGGCATCGTCAGCAAACGGTTGTCGTCCAGTACAGAGTTCAGGGACTCCACCCACTCTGGGTCAATATCGCCATCACACACGATCCACGAACTCACCTCTACAGAGAGGAAGAAAGAGGAAAGAGTGAACGAGAGCGAGAGAGAGGAAAATCAATATGGAGGAAAGGCCACAGCTTTTGAGGGAGATGTGTGTGTGTACACGCGCGTCACCTTGAGGTTCACGGATGACGTGTCTGGAAGCAGCAGTGATGACGCCGTCGCTCCACTCACGTGTGTCCATGTCCATGTGTCCCAGCAGCTGTTGTCGGCTCAGCGCTTTAGGGTTGACGGTGTGATGCTGCACTGTGAGCCCGAGACGCTTCAGCGCGGCACACAGCAAACGCCACACCGTCGACTTCCCACAGCCGCTCGGACCCACCATGACCACGCCCATCCGCTGCCTCATCTGTTCATACAGCTCCAGAGCCTTCCTCACCTACACACACACACACACGCAGTCTAACTGCACTACCGAGAGCTGATTATAGTTAGACATCGGATTTGTTTCATCGAATGTGTGTGTACCTGGCTAGGTATGATCTCGAGGTGTGCTTCTTCGTAAGCGCCCAGCAGGGCGGCCCTCAACTCTTCGTAGCGCACCTCATTGAAGTCCACTCCAGGAAAGACGCTCTTGAGCAGGGCATCGAATCGAGCACTGTCCGAGAACGTCAGCTTCGAGAGCGTGTTCAACCTGAGAGCCTGCAGCACTAACACACTCTCACTGACTGCGCAGACGAGGGGGGACAGAGAGTCTTTAATGCACTGCTGCTGAAGCATTAGCAATAATAATAATAATAATAATAATAATAATAATAATAGTACCTTGTGTGTGTTGTTTCCTCTGTAGCTGTAATAAATTCCCGCAGCCTTTCAGCACTGTCTTCAGAGCACGCAGCCCCCAATCATAGTGCTGCTGAGGGGTCAACAACTCCCTACACACACACACACACACAATCATCAATAACACTCACACATAAATACATAAACAACATCAACGACTCCCTACGCTCATATACAGTGGATTTAAAAAGTCTACACACCCGTGTAAAAATTCGGAAAGGTATCGATCAGGAGATGTTTCCAGAACATTACATGGATTGGTTTTAGGCATCGTTGTAAAAGATACTGTATGTTTGATGCAAAAAAAAATGTATGCGTATCACCAGAAAAGCACGGTGAAACACAGTCGTGGCGACATCATACTAGAGTTAGCTCTATGTATGTGTGTGTGCACACTCACCTGGCCAGGTTGAACACAGCTGTGAGTTTGCGCGCGAGCTCTTTCCCCTGTTTGAAGCCCTCAGAGTAGAGGATGACCTCAGCAATGAGCTCGTTATCCGGGGTCGTCATGGCAACAGGGCGGAAAAGTTGCTTCAGGTTGTCTGGAAGCTTCTGTCTCCCTCCGTAACCTTTACCGGCAGGGTTCAGAGTGATGAACACACCGGAGTTTTGGTTCAGCTCCACCTACACACACACACACACACACACACACACACGTCCCTCTCTACCACTAGATAAAAGACTGCTAACTGTCCAATCAGCTGCAAGTCTGAATGTTATATATTACCTCTTTGCCCAGGAGGTGACAGGTGTCTCTGTGCTGTCTCAGAGAGTCCTGAATGGCCTGGACCTGCATGGACACAGCCGACAGCACGGTTTCCTCCAGACGATTAAACTCGTCGAAGCAGCCCCAAGCGCCGCACTTTATCAACCCCACGAAGATACGACCCATAGACTTCACATCGATGCCCTACACACACACACACACACACAAGCCATATCTTAATAATTCTTACTGAAGCGTGGATTACTTTTCTATAACAGCAGCTCTGAAATGAGTGCAGCAAAGGTTTACATTAATGCGCGCGTTCGATAACACATCACAGTTTCTATAGTAACAGCATGCACGTGTACTCGTACGGTGGACGGCTCGACACTAACGGGTTTATCTAAACATCTTTAATGATGACCTGCTATTTAGTAAAAATTGGAAGGAGTCTCCAGTCCCGGAGGTGAAGCTGGACGTGCTAAAGTCCTCAGAACAGACGTGAAGCACAAGGCGTCTTATTAACGTCAAGAAGAGAGAGAGAAAAAAACGACTGCCAAATTGTCTCGTGGAATGTTAAATGTAACAATAAACAGATAAAAACGCTAAAATAACTTAGTTATTGGAAAACAATCAGCGTGTCACTGATTAGTGTCCTGTAACAGCATGCCACTAAGTGTTTTACTAGCATAATTCCCAGAATATTATGATATGATTTAGCACAATGTTGATATTGATGTGTGTATCTACCTCATCACAGTTGAACACCAGCACCTGTCTGCCCAGAAGTCCTCCCAGCGCTTTAACAGACTCGGTTTTGCCGGTTCCTGCAGGTCCGTACGGGTTTCCTCCCAAACCCATCCTCATGGCCTGGGTCAGCGTGAGGTAGCACTTATCCGTCAGGGGAGTGTGCACTAGCTTAGGGGCGTTACCCTTAAGTATAGAACGAAAACCAGAAAAAAGGGTGTCTATTGATTCATCTCTTCTTCTGTGTGGCCTATTACATGGTTTATTATATGATGTATTATACGTTTTAATAGCGTGTGTGTGTGTGGAGACCTGGTACTCGTAGGTGTAATTGAACACTGCGTCCACCATGCATACGGTGCAGCACTGCTGGTCTGTGTCCAGGTAGAAGCGCAGCCGTTTCATCCACGTCCAGTCGTCCGTGCTGCGAACCTGAACCTCCAGCAGCTCCCGCACCACCGACAGGTTGTGGATCACATCCAGGATCAGAGCTTTCAGCTTCGAGTGCAACACACTGGACTCTGAAAGCACACAAACTTTCAAAAGCATTAAACTAGCAAACCGAACTCCTTTTGCTCGCTAGCTAGTAAACGCATTCCACTATGAACGTTTACTGATCAAACACACACTCGCGCGCGCACCTGCAGACTCGACGCGAGCGTTTGTGTCGGTGTAGTGCTCCAGTTTAGCAGTCAGCTCCAGCTCCAGTTGGTGCAAGTTCTGCTCACGGATGGCGCTTTCTACATCCTCTGTAAACTGGATCTGTTCAGCCAGGCACAGGATCTGTTCTCACACACCAAGTTATATAATTTACTTCTTCTTTTTGTACCTTTTACTTATATTATAAATGTATAATAATTTCTCAAATAATGTGTCTATAACATGTGATTGATTATATATATATATATATATATATATATATATATATATATATATATATATATTATACACACACAGTATATGTGTATATATACACACATACACGCGCACACACACACGCATACATACACACACATACAAACACAT
>JAFFST010049083.1:17449-28964 GCA_022414735.1 Noturus placidus | reverse complement strand
GATGCTCCCTGGGATAGGCTCCAGGTTCCCCCGTGACCCTGAAAAGGAGTAAGCGGTTGAAGATGGATGGATGGATGGATGGACATTTAAATAATCTTCATTTAAATAACATTGTTACTCAGGTGGCCCATGGAGATTCTTTTCCACTCTGTTGAAGAAAATGAAAATTAGATGCCCTCATAGAATTTGTAAGGGTTTGTAATGGGAATTGTATTGGATTTAAAGAAAACTAATGGTAATTTGTTGTCTGCTATTAGTGGCATGTTATATCTATTGGATACCATTAAGGACCCATGTTCTTAATACATCAAACTATGTAATGGAACCCATTTAGTAATGGTTTTAAAGTTTTTTTTTTTAATATCACCTTTCAAATGGTGTGTTACAGAGCTGTTTGTGAATGGAAAATATCTGCAAATGTTCAAAAATCAAAGCACACGACAAACTGAGTTATTGACTCCGAAAAGAAGGAACTGATTCGTTGGCGATTCCAGACCTACTTCCGGTATTAATCTATGTAGGTTTGTAGCAAAAAGCCCCGGATCTAGTCTCCAACACTACAGCTGTAGATGCCCCGAGTTAGATAATTAATCATTAATTGTCGCCAGGGCCCACTTTAATTGGACCATCTTTCGCATCTGGATCACAACCTTTAAGTACTATTAATTATTGATGTATATATTGCGTGGTTTTGTGTTGTATACGTGTACAGCTGTTAGCCTGTTAGCTGTAGGCCTCTGCTATCAGCCATGGGCCCAGTATTACCTACAGTTCTGTCGCTTAGACCCGGGACACACTAGACGATTTTTAAAAAATATCATAACTGATTTTAAATCCATTTTAGAGCACAGACATAAGGACAGTTTCAACTGATTTTTTTAACATTTTAATCCTCCAAACACGCACACTAGAACATTCGGCCAGCGCGCGAGACCTCACACCCGTCTATTGTAGTAAGGATTTCAGAGAAACTCGCGTTTTATCAAACATGATTTCAGAGAACAATATCACGCTCATTTAACTTTGCTTATTAGCCGCTTATCAGCCTCCTCACTCACACAGCACAAAGGTAAAAAAAAGAAAGTATTATTATTTACCCCCCCCTCGGGGGATGAAACCTTACACGCTAGTGAGCGCTTCCTTTTATAGACACACTGACAGCAAGAGACTGGGACGTCTGACCAATCAGAGCAGAGTATGCTCTCTGAAAGGCGGAGTTTAGAATGAATCCTTTACACCAGATTTATCAGCACAAAGAGTTCAATCTTCGTGTCATCAGACCAGGAAATATTTCCTCTCATAGTGTCAGGGTCTTATAAGCATTTGTGATATGCCTTGTACACACGAGCGGCTAAGATCTAACCGCTCTAATTCTGAGATGTTTGTACTTCTTGCAGGTTCTCCTATTTTAGTGGAGAGGCCCCCCCCCCCCCCAAAAAAAAAAAAACAGTAAGGCAGAAACTGGAGTCAGGACAAAGCAGATTTAAATTAATTCTGGTTTTATTCTGCGTTCCTGTTTCTTAACAGCTTTTTGAATGTCTGTTATAGTATATTATTATTATTGTTGGCTTTATTAGTTGTGTGTGTGTGTGTGTGTGTGTGGCCTGAGAACAGCTTTAATGGCGTCTCTGTTAATGTTAATGTGGAAAAATACCTCACAGGCATAACAACCTGAGAACAGCTGCAGAACTGCATTAACTCATCTGTGTGTGTGTGTGTGTGTGTGTGTGTGGTGGTTGTCAGGAAGGGATGCTGTAATTCCCAGTATAATGGAAGCCCTACTTATTAATGTGGAAATGCTGAACATCGGTGGAGAATTTGTGTGTGTGTGTGTGTGTGTGTGTGTGTGTGTGTGTGTGTGTTTTCAGCATGCAGCTGCAGAGCGGATGACCTCGGTCCTGACACAGGAATTAAGCTGCAATGCCTCGCTTGGCAGACGTAAAACAGACACACACACACACACACACACACACACACACACACACACATTCCATAGAGCTTAGTGTGCGGAGAGTCAGAAGTCGTATTTTCTACAGCAGCAGAAATGTTTCGACTTTTGGACAAAGGGTCTCAGAAACACACACACACACACACACACACACACACACACACACACACACACACACACACACTGTCATAGAGCTTTTTATCCAAACACAGCTGATTATTTTATGTTCACTCACTACACCACTTGGTGGCGCTGTTACACTATATAACTACGGAACAACTTTTTTTGTGTGTCCAAAAGGTTTGAATTTAGACTGAACAACCTTGAATTGAAGGAAAACTCCATCATGAAACACATTTAATATGTTTATATGGAAATATTTGTGATGCGTTTAGCATCTCTGATGCTAATCTGTTGCTTGGTGCTGTACTTTCTGTGAGCTCACGGCGGTTGTGTGTCACTCGAGTGTACAGTTACGGTCAAAAAATCTCAAATGTAATCCGATTTCCAGCGCTGTTCGACATCAAATGATAAGAACTCAACACAGAAGTAGAAGCAATGTTGATGCAAATGTTGGACACACAGACCCAGAATGCAATGCGGCTAAACTACGCTGTTCCAGCACAGACTCGGCTCGCTATAGCTATCGATCTGCAAGAGATGGCGGTGGCATTAGCATGAAAAGCTGATCTGTTTGAGGAAAGCGTACAGATGTGGAGGTGAGAGAGCAGGACTGACTGAAGGACTAAAGCGCTGCTGCATCGCTCTGTTGTTGAAGGGAACGGAGCTGAAAATCCAGCAACGTGTTGACAAAACTCAAAATTAAAATGAATCCCTAACTGAAATCAAGATCAGTGAAGTGTAAAGCAACAGGATTAACACTCATCTGAGTTTTAAACTAAAACGGAACAAGGATGAACTGGTGGATTAAATGTATTCCGGATTATTTTTGAAAGAACATTTTAAAGGTGCAACTGAATTATGACAGAAACGTTTACTTTTAATCCCGGTTAAAGGTTAATCCTGAGTTGTGGCTCCGTTCTTTTACGGTTCAGCCCTGAGAAAACACACACACACACACACACACACATTCAGTCATTAGCAGCATAGCTCAAAGCCATGAATTTAATCCCTATCCACCCCCTCCACCCCCTTTTATTTGTGCATGATATGTGTGTGTGTGTGTGTGTGTTTGTGTGAGAGAGAGAGAGAGAGAGAGAGAGAGAGAGAGATGGATCTGTTTACTGTTTTTAAGGAAAGGAAGTGAGATCAGACTTTGTGGGCCCACATTAAGTGGTACAAAACTAGACTACAGACACACACACACACACACACACACCATCATGTTGTATCATCCTCCCTTCTTTCTGTCATCACTCCCTTCATGTTATCCATCACTCTTCTGCTGCTCTCCCTCTATGTGTTTACATTAAACAGTGCTATGAGGATGGGGCATCTTACACATGTACACACACACACACACACACCTTAAGTGAATCATGTGGGCTTTAGCGTGCCTTCTGGAAGGAAAGGTCATATCTTACGCACTTCTATTAATATACACATTACACACCCAGATGTGGGCATCAGACGAGTGAGTGTCCTTCACTTACTTTAGTGTGCAAACACACACACACACACACACAGAAACTGATGGTGTAATTTTTCACTCTAAAGTAAGTGAAGGACACTTAAGGTGCGTGTGTGTGTGTGCGTGTGTGCATGCAGTTACTCCTAGAATGTTGAAACTGTTTTTAGCCTTTCTCCAATGACTAATTTTTCTAGTTAGTATTTAGAGCATTGGCTTTAGGGCCTGTCACTTCAGCCTTTATGACCCTTTAGGGCCTTTCACTTTAAACTTTACTGCCCTTATCTTCAGCCCGTAGCTTTTAGTGCCTTTCACTTTAGCACTTGTGGCTCTTCACTTTAGCTGTTATCCTTTAGAGCCCATCATGTTAACCTTTAGCTCCATTCACTTTAGCCCTTAGTCTTTATCATGTGTTGTTGGTTGTGTAGATGTGTAACAGATTTAGAAGTGTGTGTCTTGGTGGTTGGTTGTGTTGATGTGTTGTTGGTTGTGTAGTTCAGTAACAGATCTAGAAGTGTGTGTATTGATGGTTGGTTGAGTTGATGTGTTGTTGGTTGTGTAACAGATCTAGAAGTGTGTGTCTCAGTGGTTGGTTGTGTTGATGTGTGTTGTTGCTTGTGTAGATTTGTAAAAGATTTAGAATTGTGTGTCTCTGTGGTTGGTTGTGTTGATGTGTGTTGTTGGTTGTGTAGTTCAGTAACAGATCTAGAAGTGTGTGTCTCGGTGGTTGGTTGTGTTGATGTGTGTTGTTGGTTGTGTAGGTGTGTAACAGATCTAAAAGTGTGTCTCTCAGTGGTTGGTTGTGTTGATGTGTGTTGTTGGTTGTGTAGTTCAGTTACAAATCTAGAAGTGTGTGTCTCGGTGGTTGGTTGTGTTGATGTGTGTTGTTGGTTGTGTAGTTCAGTAACAGATCTAGAAGTGTGTGTCTCGGTGGTTGGTTGTGTTGATGTGTGTTGTTGGTTGTGTAGATGTGTAACAGATTTAGAAGTGTGTGTCTCAGTGGTGACGTCTGTGTCTCAGTGGTTGGTTGAGTTGATATGTTGTTGGTTGTGTAACAGGTCTAGACGTCTGTGTCTCAGTGGTTGGTTGTGTTGATGTGTGTTGTTGGTTGTGTAGTTCAGTAACAGATCTAGAAGTGTGTGTCTCGGTGGTTGGTTGTGTTGATGTGTGTTGTTGGTTGTGTAGTTCAGTTACAAATCTAGAAGTGTGTGTCTTGGTGGTTGGTTGTGTTGATGTGTTGTTGGTTGTGTAGTTGTGTAACAGGTCTAGACGTCTGTGTCTTAGTGGTTGGTTGTGTTGATGTGTGTTGTTGGTTGTGTAGATGTGTAACAGATTTAGAAGTGTGTGTCTCAGTGGTTGGTTATGTTGTTGGTTGTGTAGTTGGGTAACAGGTCTAGACGTCTGTGTCTCAGTGGTTGGTTGAGTTGATATGTTGTTGGTTGTGTAGTTTTGTAACAGGTCTAGACATCTGTGTCTCAGTGGTTGGTTGTGTTGATGTGTGTTGTTGGTTGTGTAGATGTGTAACAGATTTAGAAGTGTGTGTCTCAGTGGTTGGTTGTGTTGTTGGTTGTGTAGTTGGGTAACAGGTCTAGACGTCTGTGTCTCAGTGGTTGGTTGTGTTGATGTGATGTTGGTTGTGTAGTTGTGTAAGTGTTTGTCGCAGCCAAGCATCTTGAATTTCTGTCTCTGTTTTGACTCTCTGTTGCTCCAGGCAACCCAGTCATGGCCAAGCAGCTGTCCTAGCACCTTCAGCAGAAAAAAACACACTCATATTCCCACTCTCTCTCTCTTTCTCACACACACACACACACTCACACACACACACACACACGCTTCTTAATGTGCGGCTTCTTTGCTCCCACTGCAACACGAAACCTTTACACAGGGCTGAGACGGTGCCTGCAGCTAAATATACACAAAATACTGCTGAGGAGTCTCACACATACACACACACACACACACACACACACACACACACACATATACTCGAGAGCAGGTGTGAGGGGAGGGAAAAGAATTAGTGTGCTCCATTTAACCTAAATAGTGAATCTTGCATTGCAAGGCACTTAGTGTGTGTGTGTGTGTGTCTGTGTGTGGGACAAAACGACAGCCACCTGAAGCAGGGAGAAGGTCATGATGGAAAATTGATCAGAGGGCAATGTGCTTTGATCTTCAGAGAGAGAGGGAAGGAGTGCAAGTGATAAAAAGATGGAACCAAACAGAGACAGTCAGAGAGAGAGAGCGAGAGAGAGTCGGAGAGAAACAGAGAGAGACAGTTGGAGAGTGAGAGAGAGACAGTCGGAGAGAGACACAAAGTGAGAGACAGTGGGAGAGAGACAGAGAGAGAGAGAGACAGTCGGAGAGAGACAATAGGAGAGTGAGAGAGAGAGAACACAGTCGGAGAGAGACAGTCGGAAAGTGAAAGAGAGAGAGACAGTCGGAGAGACACAGAGAGATTCAATCGGAGAGAGAGAGAGAGAGAGAGAACACAGTCAGAGAGAGACACAGAAAGAGACACTCGGAGAGAGAGAGAACAGTCGGAGAGAGACACAGAGAGACACACTGAGAGTGAGAGAAAGAGAGAGAACACAGTCAGAGAGAGAAACAAAGAGAGAAACTCGGAGAGAGAGAGAAAACAGTTGAGAGAGACACAGAGAGAGAGAGAGAGAAAACACAGTCGAGAGAGACACAGAGAGAGAGAGAGAGAACACAGTCGGAAAGAGACACAGAGAGACCGTCAGAGAGAGAGAGAGAACACAGTCGAGAGAGACACAGAGAGAGACAGTCAGAGAGAGTGAGACAGTCGGAGGGACACAGAGAGAGACAATCGGAGAGAGGGAGAGAGACACAGAGAGAGACACTCGGAGAGTGAGAGAGAGAACACAGTCGGAAAGAGACACAGAGAGAGACACTCGGAGACTGAGAGAGAGACAGTTGGAGAGAGAGAGAGAGAGAGAACACAGTCGAGAGAGACACAGAGAGAGTGAGACAGTCGGAGAGACACAGAGAGAAACAATCAGAGAGAGAGAGAACACAGTCAGAGACACTCTGAGAGAGAGAGAACACAGTCGGAGAGAGACACAGAGAGAGACAATCAGAGAGTGAGAGAGAGAGAGACACTCGGAGAGTGAGAGAGAGAGAACAGTCGGAGAGAGACACAGAGAGACACTCTGAGAGTGAGAGAGACAGTCGGAGAGAGAGAGAGAACACAGTCGGAGAGAGAAACAGAGAGAGACAGTCGAAGAGCGATACAGAGAGAGACACTCGGAGAGAGAGAGAAAACAGTTGAGAGAGACACAGAGAGAGAGAAAACAGTCAAGAGAGACACAGAGAGAGACAGTCAGAGAGAGAGAGAACACAGTCGAGAGAGACAAAGAGAGACAGTCAGAGAGAGAGAGAACACAGTCAGAAAGAGACACAGAGAGAGACACTCGGAGAGAGAGAGAGAGAGACAGTCTAAGAGAGACACAGAGAGACAGAGAGTGAAAGAGAGAGAGAACACAGTCGAGAGAGACACAGAGAGAGACAATCGGAGAGTGAGAGAGAGGGAGAGAACACAGTCGGAGAGAGACACTCGGAGAGTGAGAGAGAGAGAACACAGTCGGAAAGAGACACAGAGAGAGACACTCGGAAAGTGTGAGAGAGACAGTCGAAGAGAGACACAGAGAGAGAGAGAGAGAAAACACAGTTGGAGAGAGACACAGAGAGAGACACTTGGAGAGTGAGAGAGAGAGAGAGAACACAGTCGGAGAGAGACACAGAGAGAGACAATCGGAGAGTGAGAGAGAGAGAGACAGTCGGAGAGACAATCTGAGAGAGAGCGACACAGAGAGAGACACTCGGAGAGTGAGAGAGAGAACACAGTCGGAGAGAGACACAGAGAGAGACAATCGGAGAGTGAGAGAGAGAGAACACAGTCGGAAAGAGACACAGAGAGAGACACTCGGAGAGTGAGAGAAACAGTCGAAGAGAGACACAGAGAGACAGTCAGAGAGAGAGAGAGGGGACACAGAGAGAGACAGTCAGAGAGAGTGAGACAGTCGGAGAGACACAGAGAGAGACAATCAGAGAGTGTGAGAGAGAGAGCACAGTCAGAGAGACACAGAGAGAGACACTCGGAGAGAGAGAGAGAGAACACAGTCGGAGAGAGACACAGAGAGAGACTATCTGAGAGTGAGAGAGAGAGAGACAGTCAGAAAGACAATTGGAGAGTGAGAGAGAGAGAACACAGTCAGAGAGAGACACAGAGAGAGACACTCGGAGAGAGAGAGAGAGAGAGAACACAGTCGGAGAGAGACAGAGAGAGATACTCGGAGTGTGTGAGAGAGAGAGAACACAGTCGGGGAGAGAGAGAGAGAAAGTGAGAGACAGTCAAAGAGAGACAGTCAGAGAGAGAAAGAGAGACAGTCGAAGAGAGACACACAGAGAGACAATCGGAGAGTGAGACAGAGAGAGACAGTCAGGGAGTGAGACAGAGAGAGACAGTCAGGGAGTGAGACCGAGAGAGACACACAGCAAGATGACGGAAGACAGTTTGTGCCAGTTGCATGGTAACAATCAACAGAGTTGTCTAGCAGCAGCAGCTCTGATCACTCAGCCTACAGAGCCATTGTCTTGTTAGGTCTGTATCACTGACTGCACACTTCACTGTACTGAGGAACACGAGGGTCTTTTCATTAGCAACTCAAATGCACTAGGTAGAAAATGACGTCATTCCGAGCTCCACCTTTCCCCATATGAGGCAGGTGGAGTTCACCTTCCCACAGCTGGGCTGAAACTGGAGATCCTAGAGAAGTCACAGGAACCTGTTCTTAAATATGCTAATGAATTGACCAATAACTGCTAGATGAAAGAAAGAAATAGGGGAGCATGGCCGAAGAGAAAAAGAAAGACTGTGAGAATTAAATACGTTGGCAATCAAAGAAAGAAAAACAAACAATAAGGAATGAAAGAAAGAAAGAGTGTACATTGTAGAGAACTGCGGAACTGTGTAATGTAAACGGTTCATTTTTACAAACCACATAAAATGGTTGGCTTAACAGGAGAAAGACAACACTACAAATAACACTACTGTCTAAGAGCATGTGATTACACACACACACACACACACACACACACGTATACACACACACAGATGTGTTGTTTTACAGGGATGTCATGTTTAGACACTAAATCAGAGTGTGAAATCAGCAGGGCATTATAAACTGCAGGAAATCCTCTGTCTCTCAAACACACACACACACACACACACACACACACACACACACACACACACACACACACACACACACATTTACAGAGACAGAAACATTAGCAGAAAGACAGACCCCCATAAATTAGCCACTTGTTAGAAGAGCGGCAGTGAAGCTCTGTGTGTGTGTGTGTGTGTGTCAGGCTGATTTGTTCTGTGTGTTGCGGTCAACTGGAAATTGGCTCCAGGTGTCTCTTAGTGTGTGTGTGTGTGTGTGTGTGTGTGTGTGTGTGTGTTGATTGACACACAGTCCTGCAGAACATTAAGATGAGGAAAGAGATAGCAGCGTGGAAAAAATTGTTGAAATGTTTCAACTTGATTTCAGAGAGATGGATCAAGAGCGAGAGACAGATGGGGAGAGAGACAGACAGAGGGGAAAGAGGTAGTGAGGGACGGAGATTTGTGAAGAGGACGTTGCTGAGTGAATTTAATGCAATCCGAGAAAATTGTCATGAAGTCACAAGCACAGTGCAGGATATCGTTCTGTTTCATCTTTTCCTCTTCTCCTTGTTTTCTCATGTAAATGCTCTTCATTTTGAAAACTGAGACAATTTCAAATCCCACATGTTCGCGAGATCAGACCCCCTTTACTCGGTTTCCTGGAATAGCATTGTACATTACCCGTCGGAACTTGCCACTTTTGCATTTGTCATTTTCATGGACATAGGGTGCGTCTCAATCCGCTCCCTAGCTCCCTGGGTCATGAATCAGTATATGGTGTAGACGAATTGGGGCACTGCTAACCTGGCGATTACTACACATTGGGACATCGATGGGTCAATTTCCGGCAACATGAATACGTAGTCGTGTTGTAAAACGTACACCGATATCTTTCTGACATTATACGTCATGTAAATTTCTTAGCTTAATCATGTGTGTTTCTGTCACAGGACTTCAAGCAGGATCGTAGGCTAGCTAGTGGATTTTTAAAAATCATTAAACATTTAAAGTCAAACAAACCGCATATAGAAAGTGAAAAATCACAAATGTAAGCAATCATTTGAGAGCTATGACAATGATAACAAGCTACTTCCGTTTGTAGACGCAATTGTCTGCGAGTTAGTCCGTCATTTTGTTTCGAGCTGAGCGGTTTTCCAGCGAATGAACACCGTGAGCATTGATGCTCACCGGATTTTGCGGTGCATTGTGGAATTTTTTTCTGGTCAGTGCACTGACTACTGAACTAGGGATCTGATTGAGATGTACCCTTAGTGTTGGTCTTCAGAAGGCTCCCTCAAAACTCTGAGACTCAAGCAAGTGCCTTCATTACCTGCGAGTGTTCCCTGTAGCCTGGCTCTACTCCATGTTAGAGAAGGCTTTTCCTGAAACATGGATGCCACAGAAGAGACTACGGACACGACCCATGGAGAAGTCGCTCATACAATAACAGTGGTAACAACAACAGCGATTGTAGGTTATAACCCGAAAACAACATAAGCAGCTCACTGCTTGCTGCACTTCAGATCCACCGCCATGGGCGAGCTTAAATCCCTCAGTACCTCAGTCACATACACATTCTTTCATACTCAGGGTCACCGTGTATCCTGAGCCCATCCCAGGAACTCTGGGTGCCTGGCAGGAATACACACATGCACATACACATTCACACGCTAATCTAGGGAGTCACCAATCCACCTACTGGTATTTCTATGGGAAGTGGGAGGAAACCAAACCAAAGGAAACCCACACAGATACGGCAAGAATATGTGAGACGTCAGGAATTGGAGCTCGGGATCAAACTGAATGCTTTGAAGCAGCAACTCTACCCTGCACTATTCATGCCACCCCATATACATGATTACACGTGTCTATGTCACTGATTCAGGTCAAATTTCTGTTGTTTTTAGATTTCCCTGGATGGAAAAACATAACCCAGATGATTCCAGGACTTGCAGGGAGATTATAGCAAGTTAGCTCTGGATGTGTGAATACACCTCTATAGAAAGCCTTGCCATTAAAGTGGAGCTAGAAGACCCTTGGGAGATGTATTTAGTAAGAAATGAAACACCAAACATGACCCTTACAGAACCCTGGGATTGTGCCATTGACTTTTTGCCAGGGCATACGCCACCTCATTCTCAAATTTACCCCTCTCTGTCAACAAACTCTGCCGTTATGGAAAAAGACATCATTCAGCCATCTCTGTCTCCAGCATGACCAAGTCTCTGATCCATGATGGGGAAAAATTATGGAGGACTGCACTGATTATTGAGGACTCAATATACTGACTGTGAAATTTCATCAACCCATGCCTCTGTTGTATGACACATCAGAGCAACTGCATATTAAACCATGATAGAATTGAGAATTTCATCTAATCTCATTTGCAACTTGGAAGAAGATGAATCTCCTCTGAAGTGGCCTCATACAATGCATCTGGAAAGTATTCACAGCGCTTCACTTTTCCCACATTATGTTACAGCCTTATTCCAAAATGGATTAAATTCATTATTTTCCTCAAAATTCTACAAACAATACCCCATAATGACAACATGAAAGAAGTTTGTTTGAAATCTTTGCAAATTTATAAAAAATAAAAAGCAAAAAAGCACATGTACATAAGTATTCACACCCTTTGCCATGCCACTCAGAATTGAGCTGAGGTGCATCCTGTTTCCACTGATCATCCTTGAGATGTTTCTACAACTTGATTGGAGTCCACCTGTGGTAAATTCAGTTGATTGGACATGATTTGGAAAGGCACACATCTGTCTATATAAGGTCCCAC